>BMAW01046501.1:0-73967 GCA_019974015.1 Nephila pilipes | reverse complement strand
CCAGTAATTCTCGCCGTACTTTCATATACAGAGACCCAAAGACCCACTACCTGCCCTCCAATGACAAAGAAATCGACTATTACGGAAGCGGTGGCTTGATGGTCTGGACAGGTATCATTTTGGATGGCCTCACACACCTCCATGTCTTTGAAAGAGGCAACTCTTGAGCGGTATGGCGAAGAGATCTTGGAGCCCTATATCTGCCTTTTCAAGGGTCCAATTGGTCCCGATTTAATTTTAATGGATTACAATATCCTCTCCTTCCAGAAATTCCTCAGCTGGTAAACGAATTTCTGGAAAGTAAGGATATTCTTTGGATATATTAGCCAGCCAGATTTCCAGACATCAATCCTATAGAGCATACCTGGGACGCTCTGAGAAATTCAATTGTAATTCGCAAGCCCCTTTCGAGAATCATCCACGACCTAAAACTAGTGTTGCTGAACGTGTGGGACTAATTGCTACAAGAACTCATAAACTCCGTCATTTCTAGTATAAAACCACTTTGCGAGGCCTATATATCTGTAAGAGGGGACCATAACCTCTATTAACCCATTTTTGTGTTCTATTCTGCAACTGTTGTTTCATACCTTGCGGCTCTGATGAGTGTTAGGCACGAAAATTGTTGAATGGTTATTTTTTTGTATTACATCAACCCTATGTACAAACCAAATTTCTTTAAAATCTATCCAGTAATTCAAGGGATAATGAGCCAAAACGAAAAATTCTCTTGGTTTTGAACAACAGTGTATATATATATATATATATATATATATATATATATAAATTATTTTAAAGTTATAAAGAAACAAGTATTAAAACCAAAATATAAAAATTGATACTTACCATAAGAAACCAAGATTTAAAAATTTGAGGATAAAGATATAGTTAATAAGAAAATAGAAAAATAAAATTTATTTTTTATGCACTATTACATGTACACAAATAAATAAGTGAAACACTGAAAACTTATTAAATATTAAAAAAGAAACAAATTATCCATGATTAATTTTTTATTGTTAAATGGTGGCAAGCAATGGAATATATTTAAGTAAAAATATACAACTCTTAGATTGAAAGAAACAAAAAGGTAAATAGAAAAAAAAACCATCACCACTAAGAAATAAGAAATGTAGAATTTTTAAATTCTATAACCAGTTTCAGAGGGTTTGGGGTTCTAAATTCGTTTTACAGGCTGAAACTTTCCGAAAAATATAATGTATTAAAAAAGGTACAGAACCAGAAATTTTGGAGCAACAAAGATAAAAAAAAAAGAAGGAATTGGTAAATTAAAACACCCATGAAAACGCATAGATATATTCATCCCATAAACAAAGAATAAAATGAACCAAATTTAATAATCAGAAGACTAAAAATATCAAAAAAGTAACTTACACTATATTTATATTCAAATATAAGGGGAATATTTAATTTTTTTTTACAGTTAAAGTGATTGGACAATGAAGTGAAACATTGCCTGAAGGTCAAAAATTAAAAGAAAATAATCCTCTTTTTCAAATTAGTGTATCAGTTAAGTAGAAAAATAAATTAACTTCATATATTTAAAATAAAATTGTATACTTTATTTTTGTAAATTATTTTACTTCAGTTTTATTAAAAAATAATTCAATTGTTTCATTACATGTTATTCTGAGATCTGTAGTATAAGTTATAACTCTTCGTCTCTCCATTATACTCTGCAACTGCCTCATTTTCACTCTTAGAACTTTGACCCTCTCCAAAGACTTGATATATGTATCATTCGCCTCCATGGCTGCCATTATAACCATACAGCTTCATTGCACATCTGAAATCTTATATTTTATATGAATATGATTTTCAATGAGTTGCATAAAAATATAATTTACTTTCAACAAATCATTAGAGTTTTTTTGGACCTATTTCAAAGGGGATTCTTCATTATATTTATTTATATATTAAACGAAGAAAACTGAAAAGGTGCGTTCATTTCCATACAGAAAATGAACAAAATGAAAACTATACGTATGAAATTGAAAAAGTTAACATTTTAGGCACATAATTACAAATAAATTATTATTTCTATTAGAAATAGGTACAAATATTTTTTTTCAGTTAACAAAATATTAATTGCATATTTATATTATTTATTAAAACAAAGTAAAAAATAGATAATATATCTTGATAATATAATACATTTTACATTCTTTGTATTCTAAGTAATAGCTGATTTCTGTTAATTCTTATGAAAACAATTATATCATTTTAAAAGAGAGAAACATGTATTTTCCAATATATACAAATATAATATTCTACTAATGCATTCAGTATTCAGATTTGCTAAGCATACAATTAAGTAAGCGTTTTTACGTCTGAAATGTGTATACTGTTTTAAATGAAATTACGTTTGATTCTTTTAATTTTAAAATCTTTTATAATACATTAGAGTTTATCAGTCATTTAAAAAATGCTCTTTTCATTAACTGTTCCAGATGTTTTTGAGATCTATAGAATTATGAGAGTTAAAATATGTATACAAAAGAAATCTTCATTTTTTAGAAACTCTTATTTATTCTAACAGCAGCTTGTAGAATTGAATGGTTCAACTGAAAAGATCATCTGGATAATTTTGCTTTTATTTTTCTGTGAAATAAACACTACTTTAAAAGCAAATCTTTTGTCCTTCAACAATGGTTACAAAACACCCTGTTTACAAATCCAGTTGAGGGAAAATGGAGAAAGGAAAAACTGTTGGTAATTAAGCCTGACTGATAATACAGAAGTATTAGAATAATAATAACAAAAAGATCAAGATATATTATTTGCTTTTAAATTACTTTCGTTCGAAACAATTACGCCCGAAGCTGCGAAGAAAAAAACACTCAGTGGTCAGATGATTTTACATTCGCATTTCGGCAGTGCATAGAATATTTTACTTTCAAAAAGTGAAGGCAGATGAAACATTTTTCTTATATCTTTATTCAAAATTAAGCGAAGCTATTTCACTTTTAAAATGGGTATAATTGAATTATTTTAGCACATTTTTGTTGCCAGTAAGATATAAAACCAAATTCTTTTAAGTGAATTTTCAAATATTGTTTTTTACAGTTTCCAAAAAAACTCTTGGATTGCATTTTCAATAAGATACTATTACTGAATTAAAAAAGAAATTCAGAGATAAGCTCTTAGTCTGTATTAAAAGAACAAAAAAATACATTTATCCGTATCATTCTTTGTTTAAACATTCGTCTAAACTCAAATGTGTTGGCGAACGAAAACTTCGAAAAAGAACTTTCTTTCTTTTGGAATTACTTTGAGCTTGATGAAAATTTAATTGCTTGTTGTGTTATTCGTTTTAAAAAGACATTGTCTTTCACTATTCTTCAATTCTAAATGAAATAAACACTTTTTTTTATTGAAGTATATTTAAAACTTTATTTATTACATCATAATATCTTCTACAAAGCGTATAACTTTCAAACATTGTTAAATGGGTATTTCAACCAAATATATAAGCAACAAATCGTGCTAAATGAAACGTGATTAGGAGAAGTAGATTATAATTAGAAGTTTAGTGAATGGACTTAAGGGTATACATATTAAACATACAGAATATTGAATTTTAAAGTTAGCATTTTTTTTACTATAGAGTGTAGAAAGGACGGGTAGTTGATGCATAGTAGACTATGCATATGATTATTTATAGATGACTGACATTGAGTGCGAATTTTTTGTAGATTGATTTCTTATAGCAAGGATTCAAATTTACTCAACGGATATTAAAACTCTGCAGTTACACTTTTTCGAATCTGATTAAGAAGGAAGAGATAAGTATGAATATTTTTCAAAATGGATATGTATAAAAGGCATTGAGGGTTAAAACACTTAATGAGAGAGCGAATCTGAATCACCATTATATAACTTTAATAAACTATGTGTACTATTTATCTGACGTCTTTTTATATAATAGTACTGACTATTTAATTAAGATCAATATTGTGTACTAAATTATTAAAAGAGAGGAGTCACAAAATTGACGTGTTGTTAACCAAACTGCTTATCTATAAATTTCTAATTCACAATGAAACTAAAACAACGTTAACCATCTGAATGACCTAAAAGTTCTTTTCGGATATCAAAACGATACAAACTAAACCTAATTTAAAAGTAAGTGTTCGCAACAGAGTTTCCTTTCATGTTACTGAAAATAAATTTTAAAATAAGAGACAGAATTGTGTAAGGGAAAATTTAATATTACAATGTTAGCGATTGTTAAATTTCCAACATTCTTCCCAATTTTCAACATTAACAATAACAAAACTACATTATATGACAAATGGTAGAACAATGTATTTAAAATATAAATTTAAAGTACGAAAGAAAGTTATATCGAGTTATTAAGTCTTTCAGGAAGGGACACTCACACTTCCTCGATGAGTCTTAGATACTTAAGGAATTTTTATTTCTAACACTTTTTAATAAGCGAAAAGATCTCTTTTGGTAGTATTCGTGTCTATTCCCATTGGAGATATTGTTAGATAGTTTTAAGTTGAAAGCCAGGTGCTCTTTTAAGCATATTTGTTTCGTAACAGTATCATTTCTAGGATGCAGTTCAATGATTTGGGAAAATATCCATACGTTTTTTCTTTGAACTTCTAATTATATCAATGTCCAATGCTTGTAGAAACTACAAATTCCAAATGAACGGCTGTATATATCACACAAATGATAATTACTACTAACACAAGAGCCTTTTTTTATGAATTTAATAATTTTTGAATCATTTTAATTCATTGTTATCGCGTCTTAAGGTTAAAGTTATTGACTGTTACTTACTAGTTAAAGTTACTGAACCTATAGCAATGTTCTCAACTGTAAACAATTTCGCTTCATTTCTGGAATCTTCATTTATTTAGGCCACAATTCCACTATCTGATCGTGTGAGCCATTTTTTAAAAAATTTCAACTAAATCAATCTATACAAAGCAAATTATAATCTTGAGAATTTTGCATGGTTCACTTCATATATTTTTTTTTATTTCCCTTAAGAGAAATTGGTCCAACTAAATCAATCCCTGTAATCTGAAATGTGTTAAAACTTTTAATTCTACTTTTAGGAAAAGATGAAATTTTCTTGTAACGCTTTAGCTGCGCTTATTTAATGATACTCATATATTTTGCTTATCGACTTTATTATTTTTCAGTCTTTCAATATACAAAATTTATTTCTAAGTACCAACAGAAGAATTCAGTTCCAGCATGTTTGAAGTGTGAGTAAAGTTGTTCGATCATCATTCACACGATCAAATTTTTTGAAAGAATAATTATTGAGTGGGTCTAATACTGTACATCAATAGAACTCGCAACTCTACAATTCTTATGTAAAACATAGTGCATATCAATAAAAATATAAAAGATCTTCACCTCTAAGCTTCTAAGCCTATCAATAATTATCTTACTTATTTATTTCAGCTCTGTCATATTCGTAAATAGATATATCAGAAAAAAATTTATTTTCGTGCTACATATAAATTGAATTCTTAAAATTTATCCAAGAGTTTCATAATGATGGTGGGTATTTTTTTGAGAATCTAGACTTTATATATATATATAATTGAAGTAGTATCATCTTAACTCCAAAATTATTTGCCAAGAATATTTTTTTCGTCTTTCTTTGTAACATCGATGTATGGTAAGAGCATACTAAGAGGCTAAAATTCAGGAAAATCACAAATCACTCTCTATCCACCAATACAAATGAATGTTTTTGGTCTTAATTTTAAGGCTAAAACTATTGATGAATCAGACCAAAAGTATGTACTTATATCATGCTTTCTTGTTGGTAAAAAATGCAAATATTAGCTCATTTTGTGTACATGTAATAATTTCTTTCAAAAAGAAAAAAAAAACAGGTTTTGTTCAAATTATTGACCTTCATTAAATAAACATCATTTTTTTTGTATGTTATTAAAAATACCAGCGATACATAACAATTTTTACCAACATCACTAAATACATGTATTGAGCTAGTACAATTCCGGCAATCTTCTAGATAGTGAAATTCATCAGCTCATTCATAAAACTGTTTGCGCCTCTCATAGAGAAGCGACATGGACCGCACAATATCGATATTTTAAAATATCGATGTTTAATATTGTAACATTGTTATTAGAAATACATCGCCCAAAAAAAACATAGATGTTTAGCAAAAAAAGAAGAAAATTCTGAAAAATAGTATTAATGATAAATATTTTTCTTTTTTTTTTTTCAAAAGTAGTGCCACGCCTTTATATTTTTCGATTAGTGAATCGATGTGTTCCCTTGATGGACTTTTATATAATGGGTCAGTTGCTTTAACGAAATGATTAAAAACCTCTTCGGCTAAGGAGACTAAGCAATTTCTTAAGTAACTTCAGCTCAAGTTTATTAGCAACAGAATAAGGATTTACAATCACTTCTTGCTCTACGGTTGACGAATTGCTTGGGAGAGTTCAGTATCTAAAACGTGCTTTTTGCTTTTTTCCTTGTTATTGCTTGATGAAGTTGACTCAAAATATTTAGAATATATTTCTTTATGCATAACATTTAGATGCTCAATAACATTTGACGAATTCCTAGACGTTTAAATGGACTTCAGGCAAATAGTGCAATGCGCAAATTTGTCCGAAGTTTTGGTAAAGTATTTCCAAATGATAATTTTGGAACGCAAAATTATCCCGTTATTTGCTCAATAATATATAAATATAAGTTTTCACTGCCACACAAATAAACTTCACGTGAAAAATAGAAGTAGTAGTCTACAATAATTACAACAGTCTAATAAGTCTAGTAACTAGTCTAATAATTACAAACATCAAACTCAGATGTCACTTGCTTTTTTTACTTGTTGAACATTCTAACGTAGCTTAAAATCATATCTAACACAGCAAGATAGTTCGCATTGTGTTTTGCGTTTGATTGTAATTGAGGATTGAGAAGGCGCCAGTAGGGAGTCGACATCAAATCTATTAGACCAGCTGTACTTAACCGGCAATTTGGTTGATTACTTAGTTTTTGCTAAGGGAATCCGTTCATTTTTAATCAAAATTTCACAGATCACACGAATCCAGCGCCTCCCCTTATAACTAACCTCCCCAGATGCCAATGAGAATTCACCCTCTTGGTTCCGAGAGAAAAAAAATATTTTCTTCAATCTGCGAAACTACCAGACTGGACAAACAAACAGGATACTCCAATCTCTGCTGCCGTCGCTTTTATTATTTTTCCAAAATTAAATAATAGGATGAATTATATTCCCATACACCATAAAAATTACCTAATTTCATCAAAATATTAATAATTTAGTAATGAAATTAAAGTTCTTTTTAGTATTACTGTCTTAAAATTATAACAAATAATCAACAGTTTTATTTTGAAATCCATCATCATTTTATTAATTAAAGTATCTACACCTTCTGTATTCCTCATTTTAATCTACAGATAAAATATCCACAATAATGTAATTTTCATAATTTTTACAATTGCTCGCTTTAATCTACATGTAATTTCCTCATATAATTATTATTAATTTTTACTCTTGGACAAGTGTGATTACCAATGTTTTGTTTCTACCAAAACAATGGCCAATCTAGGGATTGATGCCCGAGAAGGTTATGCACCCTAACAACAAGAATTCCCCATCTGCTAGAGGAAAGGATATCGTCCTTTACGTCAGGCCGTCACCCTTTCCCAGAGGGAGAGTGTGTTTACTTAAGTACTTCACCCTTTTGAAATACTTTGAATTCCCCTGTTATTTTTTCAAACCCATTACCGTTGGTCTATTTTGTTTTAAGTCTAAAAGAATGTTCAATTCACTGAATGAAAAAATATGATACAGTTGGTTTTTTTCAACATAAAATATGAAATTGACATTGTATAAAAACATAGTGCTCAAAACATCGATGTTAATTAAATATCGGCAACAATAAATCGATTGATAAAACAGCGATGTTTCTTTAAAAAACATTGATGTCGCATCCCTAGCATCTCAATAGATAGCCCTGTATCTCAATCGGCTTTTATCATCCAGGAATTCTGTATGATTATCTTTGGAATAAATAAAGGGTACACAGAAATTATTCTTCAAAAATCTTCTGCATGCTAAATAAAATTACTCTTCTTATAAAAGAATCTTTAAGTGTAATGTAAGGCATAAGAAATTAAAACTTTAGATAACTATATGTTTATGTAAGTCATATTAGAAAAACAACCGAATGTGCTCAATTCGAGACTTTTTGAAATTTGTAACAAGATGGTAAAATAAAATATATATGTTAGCATTTTCAAACATAAATCATATCACTCCACTGTGTTCCGTACATTTTATTTGCATTTTTAAAAACATTTTCTAACTCTACATTCCCTACAGGGAAAATTCAGAAAAGATTAAGAGTCTAAAGAGATTAGATATCTAGAGCTTATAGGATAACCATATTTTCAAAGGAAAAAATTCCATGCAAGAATTGATTTTAAAAGTGACAAAAAATGTGCCTTTTTCTAATGTATTTATCGAGGATGTTATTCGATAATACTCACAAACTTCAGCGCATATCCTATTTATATGCTTCTTTTTCGTTTCTAAACCCTAAGAAAATAGTATTTTTAAGAATATATCTAATGTTTGTAAGGAATCTGAATATTTAATAATACGGAAAAAAATTATATGAAGCATATTTATGTATCTAATTTAACATTTTAAGCAACTATAACAGATTTCATACATATCGAAACTTAAATTCAAGAAATAATAATCATAATTGATGCAAATATAAACAAATAGTTATACTATTAAATGAATATATTTCTAAATTACTTCAAAAAACAAAAATAAAATTGTAAAATAAGCATACATATTATTAATGCGTTTTTAAATTTTCTTTTTGGTTTTAATGCATTTTTAAAAACCACACCACTTTTATTCAAATTAATTAACGCAATTAATAAAAGTCTAGGATGTATTTTAAAAAACTGTTTCTTTTTTTATATAGTATAAAGCTTCAATGTAAATAATCATCGTTTTTTTTTAGTAAATTCGTAACGAAATATATAAACTACATAAATTAACGCAATATATTTTGATTTTGATGTACTGTGATCACAAGTATTACACAATTCTACATTAATTAAAAGTTCTGTATAATTTAAGTGATGAATAATGCGAATAAAAAAGGTAAAAGAACAAATGGCATCCATCTCAGATTTAAAATAACATTTTAATTATCACTGATGTATTTTTAGAGCTTATAACAAAGTTTAAGAAGTGTATTTAAAACAACATTCTTAAACAAAAAGAATTTTAAGTTCTGTTTTATAAATTAAAGAATAATTTAAGAAAGCAAAGATTTGAATAAAAAATGTTGCATTTAAATTCACAAAAATATATAACATTTATTTATTTTACAACTAATGAAATAAATACTACATTTAAATGTTGTTATATTATCCAGTGTGCAGCAAATCATAATCATTTTGATGCATTTGCTGCATAAGTAACAGCAGTTTAAAGAACAATTGTAAATTTTGCATTACTGAAATATAGCAAGAAATAAATTAAGAAATAAATGTTTTACTATTGTTTGTCTCTACTTACAAACAAATTTGAAGACTAGCAACTTCAATCTCGTTAAAATTGTCTAGAAGTTATTGGTTAGAAATCCATATAATCAAAATATACTTTTAATTTATAGTAAGGAAATAAAAGTAAAATGCATTTGAAATAGATTACTAAATGGACTATCATTAATATTTTGTGACAAAGTTATGGTCTAGCTTGATGGAATATGTAAAATAAGTTTTTTTATATATTTAACGAGACTAGCATGATGAAATTGTAGCATACATTTAATAAATTTTGAAAATAATTAAAATATCTCAAAACAAAGTAAACAAAATAATATAATTACAAAAAAATGAAGATTGCATTAGAATACTTTAATTTAATTTACTCAATAAATTTTGTGAGTGTTTGTTATTTTTTGTTTTGAATGTTTTGTTATTATTAATCAAAAGCTACATTTCATTTAATTCACATCCCATGTATATGTTGACTTATTATAACATTCCATATCCTGCAGAAATAAAATCTATAGAATTTTTTGTAGTTGAATTTAATAGAATTAATATGAAATTAAAGATACATTATTCTGAATGCAAGTCAAAGGTAAAATAAAGATTTTATAAGTTCTCACTGAAATGAAAATTTTTGGCTAATGTTAAAAATGTTTAAAATCTTCCATTAAAGATTTTCCACCAATAGAGTTATTTTCTTAATGCATTATTATTTTGCATTAAAGTCATCTTCAGTTTATTTTTGTTTTCAGATTCTAATATTACTCTGTTTATACGTAAATATATGATTTTTCAAATGAAATATACTTCATGGAGGCGAATAACATACTCTCTTTTCTTCAAACTTTATTTCAGCAGCTAAAAGGTAAACATTTTTTCATTTTGTAATCGAAACTGTTGCCATTTTGAAGGGTTTAAAGAAATGTTAGACTGAGAAAGAGAAACAAGCTCTCGAAAGGGAAATAACAGTATTCAAGGAGCTTCGCGAAGCAGTGAGGTACATTAGATATGTGAAATAACAAGAATGGATGATTAACTTTTCCTTTTGTTATGCTGTCATATCGGATCTAAGTTCAGTTTTGTTTTGTTTATTTTTAGTTACATTTTTCATCAAACCATTCATGAATATTTTCAATGAATTTTGGGTATTTTTAAAAATTCATTGTTGTTTTCCTTTTGACCTTTCTGCATAATTTCCCCCCCCCAAGGAACAGTATTAAGATTAAAAGAATGCAACACGCTCATTAACAGTATTAATTCGCTTTATTTGTATATATTATTGAGAAAAATATTTAAATAATGATTTATTCTTCTTATACTTAAAAGACTTTTGCAAAATATTTTCCATAACGATGCATTCTACAGATATTGATTTGTAAAACTGGTATGTGTATATACTGGTGGACATTAAACTGGTAGATGACATGCAGGCACAACGTATCGTCTAGAAATGTCTAGGAAAGGTCAAATATCCGATCTGCATTGTCATAGTTCATTATATAGCATTGTAATAGTATATTATAGCATAGTACATTATATAGCATTGTCGTAGTATATTATAGCATAGTACATTATATAGCATTGTCGTAGTATATTATAGCATAGTACATTATATAACATTGTCATAGTAGATGCAAGTGTCAGGCCTATTAGCTGCATATTTTTAAAATGCTCGCATTTAAAATGTATAAATTTGTCAAATGCATATAGATGAAGACCTACGGATTCATGTTCACCTTAAACGTAGTTCTATTGATGATTAAATTTATTTTTATGGACGACAATGCAACTTGTCATTCAGTCTCTATTTAAGAATGCCTTCTGTGCTAGAATGTTCAATACCTTGTATCGTCAACACGTTATTTAGGATTAAACTCCGCTGTTAATACTTGTGAATCTTAGGGTAGGTGAGTTGCTTATCGAAAGTATCTTCCAAGAAACAAATCGCTATTTTTGATCTGACAATGAAGTAAGTTAAATTGTTTCTACAGCAACCGCATATTGATATGCTAAGCACGAAACGACTTATGAAATGTTGTATTGCACTCTTCGGTGGAGATATGTCTTTTACCTAATTCATAGGTTCCTGCTTTCATTTATAGGCATTTTTCCAACATATCGTACGCAACATGAAATGAACACCTTTCTCCTTTAAAATGAATCACAGCCATTTATACTTTCTAAAATATTAAATGTTATATATTCTAATGTCCCAATTATGTAGAACAATATTTTATAATGAAAGGTCTCCAATTTCTTTAATTTAATTTTCTGCAATTCAGTTTGTGATTGATCCTTAAAAATTGTCCACCAATGTATATTTATATTTATAACTTTAAAAATGGAATCTGAATTATTGAGCAATGAAAAAAAGTGTGTGTGTGAAAAAGTGAAAAAAGTACCAGTGTACCTTATACATATTACAATTTATAGAAATAGATATCAAACTATTTGCAATATATTGAAATTTTAACTAAAAACAATATAAATTAAAGGAATGATACAAAGATATATTTCAAATGTTTTTTGCGTCATGAATATCAGGTTTATTTTCAAAATACCTACCAGCATACGCAGTCATTCACATATATTTTAATTATAATATTTCAGAAATTCCTCCCAATGACATTACTATTACAATTCTAGTTAGACAGGAAACTCATTGTGCAACTATATTCATATAAAATATATTAATAGGAATATATTATCAATCCATTCCAAATTAGGTATAACCATCTTGCGTGCAAATGTTATTAATTTACGTATTATGTAATACTGCCATTACTAAATATGTTATTGTAATTAAAGATTTGCAGTTTTATTTATTATAAAGCATTATGTTAACAAAAATTATGTTATTAACTCTGTATACTTTCATACTTTTCGTAATTTATTGTAATAATTGTTCGAATTTGTACGGATCTTTTCATATGTAAATTATGTAACTTAGTATCATACTACCATTTCATGTTTCTATGGTAATAATTTGCTGATAATTTATAATGATTCATTATCTTTAAACTGCAAACTATGATATAATTATTTTTGATGAACTCTGAATTATTATTTTATATCTAAACTTGGTCTTCCTCTTGGTCGTTTTGTCTACGCACAGTAACTACAGAAAAAAAGAGAAGTAAAGCTGATGCTATAAAATTGGCTTATTGAACCAATTTAGTCCTAATCCTGAATATGGTTTCATTAGCTTCTTTCTATTGTTTAGTATAGTTTCTGAAAGCACACATTATAATTAAGATAATTATATTAATATCTAAAATAGTGTGTATGAATATAATATAATTGAGACTTTTATAATATTTTAAACATATCCATACATATATTATATCAATAATCACACACTTGCACACACTTAGATACGTAAAAGTATACTATTACATTATAGATATATGTGCCATAATAATTAAAATTCATTTCAGACATATTAAATACAATAAATATTTCGGAAAATACAAACAAAATTTAATTGCTTACTTCATAAAAATATAGCCAATTTACTATAAATTTGTTTTTAAGAAGATATTCAAAAACATTTGGCATGTTAAAATGTCCGAGGCATATTTACATATTTTGTAATTACAAGGCATATTATATATATATAAATATATATGTGTGCGTGTGTAATATGCGGCAAGACGTTTCCCAAAGCCTCCCACACATGTTCCATGAGATTTATATCAAGGTAGAGCTCTAGCCATTCCATTTGAGTGATATCTTCACTTTCCAGTAGCTGCTGAATATCAGCAGTACAGTATGACCGTGCATTATCATTCATAAAAGCGATGTCTGTTCTAATAGCATCTCACCTGGGAACAGACGCACATGGGAAAGGATCACCTCCTCACAATAGCGATCTCCGGTTACAGAACCTACTTCGAAAACGTGGAGCTCAGTCCACCCGTTTAGCATAAAGCTTTCCCAAACGATAACTGTAGGGCCACCATAGCTGTCTCTTTCATTGATTTTATCAGAAAAAAATGGTATCTCGATTTCTGCAAATCAGGAGGCGTTGAGAATCACTTGTGGCACTGAAACGACACTCATCTGGAAAAAGGTTACGACTCCATTGATGAGATGTCGAGGTTTGTTCTCCTTACAAATGCTACAAATGGTGTAAATGGTGCAAACTTTGAAAGAAATACAGTGTTCAACTGAGCAGGAGAATAGACCACCTTTGTGAATGCATCTGGCCAAAGTAAACCGCGACACTTGTCGACCTGTTGCTGTATACAGTTCCGGAGCAATAGCGCTTGCTTACTGACATCGAGCTCTCTTCGCCTGCATGACGATATATCTGTCATCCACTGCAGTTGTTTTCTTAAAGCGGCCATCACGAAACATTCCAACAGCTGTACCAATGATTTGGATAGCTTAACAATTGCGCAAAACGACACTTTTGAAGATTCCGAACTCTTCAGTTACACTGGTCAAACAATGACCTTCTTTCAGCTTTCTTTTCCTTCATGAAGTCATGCAGGTGATTTCATCTAGCCATATTTCACGAAAGAACTCACTTGCACTTCCAGGGAATCCCATTGATTGTGCCTCCATTCTAGCTTTCATTATAGTTTCATTTCCGACTGCACGAGTTTTAAGTACACTTTAAGTAAGTTTTAAGTACATTGCTTATGACGTTTCGTTCCTGATATTTGCATACACATCACCTTTCTACAAAATTGCGTGTTCATTGTATTATTCGCAGTAACCCCTTTCATGCAATTTCATGAGTATCTCCTTAAAATTTACATTCTTGCTTAGGTTTTGCTCAACAGTAAATATATATATATATATATATATATATATATATATATATGTGTGTGTGTGAGTGTGTGTATGAACACTCATTGCCATAAAAGTTTATACACCAAAAAAGAGTTGTCAAAATAAAACGAAATAATACATATGTACAACGTTTATGTAAGTCATTAGAAAATCAAAGCAAAATCATCATTTCTTGTGGGAAAAATTACAAATGAATGGAGGTTTTATTAAACTGTTGGACCACCTCTAGCATGCATACATGATGTGATACGTTAGGACATTGAACTGTACAAGTCCCGTATATTGTCCTGCGACATTTCGTTTCATAGTTGCTGTAAACGCTTCTTTAACTCGAACAAAATCGGAGGCCGACCAGCTTGCCGTCCTAAATGATACGAGATATGCTACATCAGTGATAAATCTGTTTATCGAGTAGGCCAGGGAAAAGAGAAAATGTAGCAGACTCAACCCGAATTAAATCCTTGCAGTGTGGATGTGAGCATTGTCCTGTTGGAAAATGGCTTTTTGAACCCCTGTCATAAGTAGCAACACATGTAACTGAAGAATGTCACGAATGTACTTCTGGGGTGTTATAATGCCGTGGATCAATATTAAGGGTGACCGTGTGTCGTACGTGGTGGCATCCCATACCATCACACTAATTGTGGGAGCAGTGTGTAGCTGTATAGCGAAGGCAAGAATGAGACGTTCACCATGGGACCTCCTCACACGTACATGATTGTTATCACTGCCCATTTTTAATCTGAATTCTCACCTGATTCCATTCGATAGCAGTCCAATCCCTTTGAGCGTGGCACCACTTGAAAAGGAGGCGACGGTAAGTGGGGGGCATTAGCTATATATGTAATGGGATTCACAATAGCAGTTGTCCTACAGCCTAGGGCTTTTCGCTGATACGGACTATTATAGAGGGTTGCAGTGAAGTTTCTGTCTTTATATGGATGGCAGAAAATAAGGCAGTTGGTGCTATTGGTACTTGTATTATGATGAGACGATCTTCTCAACTATTTTTCTATCAAGGTCATCCTGAGTTTGGTCACCGTATAACAGACCTCCCTCTTGTCCATTGGTACCACGCCTCCTCACAGATTGGCCGAAGTGTCGAGCTACTTGCCGATGTCACCAACCAGTTTTCATCATCCCTATGATTCTTCCCCTCTCGAACTCTGACAACTGCTCATATATATACATACATATAAATACACACACACATATATATATATATTATATATACATGGAGAGAGAGAGAGAGAGAGAGAGAGAGAGAAAGAAAAAAAATACGTTGTCACATTCTTTTCTCCTATTTTTACTTTCTATATCTTTTTTTAAACATATTCTTATTTTTAACACTGAACCAAATTGTATCAATCAACTTTCCTGTGCATACTAACTGCAATTGTGAATGTGTCCATAAGCCCATCGCTTCACATAATCACTCAAATGGTACTAGCATTCTCTATAAATTTTTAATTTTTAATAATATTCTACCTTTAAATTATCTTATCATTATTCAATATTGGTAGCCAATTACCTTATAAAAATATTTTAAGAGAATTCTCAAAAAATTTTGCCTCTCATGAAAATAATGCTTAGGAACTAACCACAGAATTTTAGACCATCTCACTTCTTTACCTTAATCACCATTAGCTAATAACAACCAACCTGCAAACCAGTTAAACTTATTGTTCTTAGATATTTCCTCATAATTGTAAAACTTATGTTCCACAAAATCAACATAAAATACTTATTTATATGTTCCTGAATGGGATATAGCGCTCTAGGCGTCCGGAATGCAGCAGATATCAGTTAAAGCAGCTTTCTTTCCCTTTTCGCCTTTTCCTGATTCTGCATTTTGCTCAGGAGGACTACTTTCATGTTTTCAGATTCCTGTGAAATTTACAGAAATAAAGTATTTTAAGCAAGAAATTACTTCTTAATATGCACGACTATAATTTCTACATCAATGTTAAATTGTTAAAATATTGATAGAAGTTTCCAACCCCCATCATTAGTCAGCAGGTAATGGCTCTACGCCAGTGCCACTCGCAGACTGTAACTACACTTCGCTAATTACCAAAATATCTATAATCTGAAAATTTTCTATTATTCCTCGATAATATTTTAAGCCCACTAGACATCAAAAAAGGATGTCTTAGAAACTTTTAAAAATGGTTATTGTGAATTTATTCCAAAAACACTTTAATTTATATAATACTATCCATATCACCCGAAAAACAATTACAGTTCTTCGACATCCTCACTTACAAGTAACCTCTTGTTCCTGCTAAAACTGTTGAAGTTGAACCAAAAAACAGGGGAAAAAAATCTAAATAGCAAACACACAGCAACAATGTTCAAAAAATAAAGAGAAAACATGTGTGCGACCATTTGACATTTCTCATTCAATTAAAATAGAAGACTGGGCAATCCCCACTTCATGAAAGGGGATTGTTTATTAATTCCTGTGAACTGGATTAAAAAATTGACTCTTGATATATCATATTTCTACAAAAGTAAAATTACAATAAGAAATAAACAATATATTTAAATTTAGCTACTACTGAAATTCTAATGTTACTGAAAATTTTATTTACATAAATAATATATGAACATTTGATTTTTAGTTATTAATATCGTCTTAAAAGCTTATATAATATAACAATCTTTCTGTGCATACTCTGAACTTAGTGCTATTTTAAAAGATAATTTTATGAATTTGAAAGATAATCTTTTGAAATGCCAAATGCTATATATTATGATGTTAAATTTTGTGTATTATGATAAATTTTAATTAATTGTATTCTTAAGATTTATTGTATTATTTTAAAATATATTTAATATATGACAAAATAACTTGATTATATCAAATATTATTAAAATTAGTTATTATTTGAAGTTAAAAACTGTCTTAATACTTCACATGTTTACTATATTTGTGTACAAACTAGAATTTGGAGGAGTTTATGTATTAATTAATTTAATAATTTAAGATCAGGTAAAGTGAAAAACACGAATGAACAATTAGAAACACAAATGTAACAGCTAATGAGAAAGGTCTTGTATAGTCTACAACACATATTACATATGCCATGTTTAACAACAGTGTTTGTCCTGATCCTTACATATTACGTTTTGACGCACATAAATGGATATATATTAAGTCACGGAACTTTGTCTGGAATCAAATAAAGGCAAAGAAAGGAAAGCAAAAAAAAAAAAAAAATCAGTGAATATTTTGAGAATTGTTGAATTTAATATGTCAATAATTGCCTAGGTGTAAATAAATGGGCTGAAAGGTATGATATATTTTGTAAAGTATTTCTCAAAAGTAAATGAACTATTTGCATTGATTTCATGAGATTAAATTCAAGTTTTTATAAGACATTAGATATGTGAATATTATACGTAAAGAATGAAAGTAAATATAGGAAAAGATCTAAAATATGACACAAAACTCATTCTAAAAGCATTACCTGAAGGGTTACCATTTAAAATCAAGAAAGTTATTTAAATTAATTTTTCTACCAATTTAAATTATTAATTTATTGTTGTTAATAAAATTGCAAATGCGGAAATTGAAAATTACCAAAAAAACACACATAACAAAAAAAGACTCTCTGTACGTTTAAACCTAACAACCTGTGTTTAGGTAAAGAAACCTATGTAATATCTATAGAACTTTCTATCCCCTAAAATCTATCGACAAAACTTATAAACTATGGAATAAACTATACAAAATTTTGGTTATATATAATTTTAAAGCTACGTCCGAAGATCCTCCACCCACTATCAAAGCTCATAGTAACTCGACCTTATCAATGCAATTGAAATCAAGATGTGATGAATACCTATCATTAGGTTCACACTTGTAAAATCAAAAATCAACCTGGAAACCAAGTGCACAATCCTAATATTTCTGAAACCTAGATACCTCCAGACGATCTAAATGTTGAAAGTATTAAAAAATTAAAACCTCCAAGAAATGTGAAATCTACAAAGAGTTGTGGTTTCAATCAATGTATATCACAAGTTTATTAAAAAAATAATGCTAATTTCCTAAACTATTTAAGCCATTTACTTAAGAAGGTTATTCCCTGGTAATGGACCGAAAAATGTCTGGAGTCCTATGAAAAACCTTAAGAAGAATTAATTACTCACTATGCTAATATTACTACTATTTCAACCTACGGTATTTATTAATTTGTTTGTTTATATTTCCCAGACTGGTATTGAATGTATTTCAAAACAGCCAGAAAGCATTAATAATTTACTTTTAGTCGCACATTTTCCTATTACATAAAATCTTATGAAAAAAATATGCAATAACGGAACTTTTTTTTACAATTTTTGAATCATTAGGTAAATTAAGTCGTTATTTAAATTGATAAAAACTCGTAATTCATAAAGATTAGTCAGATTTTTTTGGCTTAATATTATAAAAAAAATTAAGAAATAGATTATTCCTATGGTCATTAAAATACAGTATGTCTGAAAATGAAATTAATTGCCAAAGGGGATGTACTAATACTGAAGGACATATGTTATTCAGGCATTCTGTTTAACACTACATCCAAGACACAGCTTATTTATTTAGATATTGAAGACATTAAAACTCATAAAAAGAGATGAAAATATATTGAAAGTAGTAAATTTTAGAAAATGAATGATGTTACTGATTTGAAAAAAAAAAATGTATAAAATTGTTGTACCATGTCAACAAGTCTCAATAGTTTTAATTGAAAGTGATACAATTGAATAACAGCACATTTCAGAAAAAGAAGATGATTCGGAATCAGGATTGAGTGCAGTAATCAATTCAGAAGATGAAGATAATGAATATAGATCTACAGACGCTTACATAGCCCACCTTAAGAAAAATAGAAACAACATCGAGTCATGAAAATGGCAGAAAAACCATTCAAGAAAACTAAACGGGAACCTCCCAATGTATATATCCATGTTCCTGAAGTTATAAGGCCAGCTAAAAATTTAACATATATTTTGGATATATAGAAATGTCTCATTTCTGATCACATAATCGAAATTATAGTTGAAGAGACTTGACTCGTGTGGAGACTGGATATGACAGAATAACCTCACTGTAGAACATGCATTTCGTAAGAGGCGACTAAAATGGGTACCCAACGTCTGGGTGTACAGCTGGGCACTCTGCCCCTGGGGATTACAACAAGAGACCTCAGAGATTTGCCTTCTTTTGGTAAGTACGGGCATTATGACCACAAGGCACACCAATGAACTTTTTCTTTCTTATGGGGTTTAATATCTTTGGTAAAAACGGGGGACACACTCCCGGGTTATCCAAGCGATCCTTCTCTATTTTCGACAATCCTTCTTGTCAACCAGTTTTTGTGTCTTTTCAATTTTTTCGCATATAGACCACAGTTAAGTCTTGTTTGGTGCAGCAAAGCCACATCTGGATATTTCACCAATAACCTTCACATTCACTCACTCACAGTTGAAGAGACTAGTAAATTTTTTTTTCCGTAAGGCCTAATCAATTCCGTTCAAGAGATACTAGAGATACGGGTAGAGTATAAATAGAAGATCTTTTGGGCTGCTTTATTTGACTGGTGTTTACCTTAGAAAAAGCATTAACTTTGAAAAATTGTAGATAATAGACGATTTAAAATTAGTAATGATTTTAAAGAGATTATTATTGAGAGCTTTATGCTTTAATGACATAAGCACAGGAGCAAACAGTAAAAAAGTTGACCGATCATCAACAATGCAAAACATTTTTCAAATGAATGTTAGTAATTGCCAGAAATGCTATTCTCTCGGAGAAATTGTTACAATCAATGAAAAATTGTTAAGTTTTCGTGGAAGATGCCGCTTTATATACAATACATCCCTAAAAATTCGAATAAACACGGCGTAAAAATTTAGGGCATGGTAGATTTTATCCCTGCCAAAGAAACAAGCGTACTAGAATTACGAGTTTCAAATACAAAATTTGTCAGAAATTTATATGTGTGGAACACTCTAATTGCATTTGCTCAGACTGCAACGCTGTAATGAAAGGACTATGAAACTGGTTTTTCTTCCTTTTTAACTAAAATTAGTTCATTTTTTTTAAAAAAATTTATAGTATCTTTAAACTCTTATGTAAGAAATGTAAATACTTCAATCAAAAAATCACCTATTTGATATATTTTATATATCCCGATGGATGGTTAAGATTCTCAAATGAAAATGTAAGAATCTATCAGGAAGTCGTTATTCTGAATCCCCCTTCAATTGTATTTCAGTTATACATAATTATCTCTATAATTATTAGCATTTCACTTCTATCTTCATCTAATGTACCTAATTATGTAAATTTTGGTTGATATGAAATTGTAGTTTAATGCAAATAAAATTATTATAACGTATCCTAGGTTAATAAAGAGAAACTCATAAATAGCCCAATGTTACAACCTCTTCAAAAGTGAATCGTGAATTATCGTATTGTTCGGTAACCAAACGGAATATTACATTTAAAATTAATATTAATAAGAAAGCTTAATTCATTAGATGCAGTAGTTGATTAAAAATCAGTTAAATTCTACAAAAATTTTAAGCAACCTAGCTGGAGCGCGCTCTGTTACAACGTGAAATGTCGCGCGTATTTCCTAGATACGTAAATGTATTTAAGAATGTTAATGCTAAATTTTGGTTTTAATTAGGTAAGGATTAATAAGTTTATTTTAAATAAATTATATTTATTTAAGAATAAAATGAAATAATGTAAAAATAAAACATAAAAGCATTATAAAGTGACCAAAAGTTATTGAATTTGCACGAAAATAAAATAAATCAAATAGGTGTTTTTTTGCATTAACTCGTTGATTTCTGTCTTATTAAAATCCCCTCATTTAATGAATAATGCAAAATAAATATGATGAAGAGAAATCCAAATAGAGATTCCAAAATAAAGGAATCCAAACAATTCACGCCATTTCACGGACATGGGGAAAACATCCAAGGGAAATAATCCAAGTTATGCAATCCGAACAACAATTTACGATGTGATAATTACAACATTTCTCTATAAACAGATTTCCATCTTCTTATTCATCGGTACACTAGACTCCCGAGCTGTTTCCTTGCTAAAAGCTCACATCTGCTTTCCTCGTTCTGTTAGTCATCACCTGAAATGCTTTGTGCATATCTGTGTGGAGCCACTTTATGAAAACCGTTCAAATCAACTTTTACAGGAATATATTTTTTCACTAGAAAAAATGCATTATGAATGAATCACACCATAAATTTATACAAACATCTGCGGAACTACACCTGATCGTCAAAAGATTGATAAAATGTATAAATAGGAACTTAACGCAGCGTTAGTAGTTAATATTAGTCGCGATTGCTTTCTACACAGCGGAATGACATACAAAATGGCTATAAAATGACTATACACAGGCAATGCACAATTTTATATAAGACAGTTACTTTTATAAAACAAGTCAGATGGTAAGCAATTGTTATACTTTAACAAATGTGATTTTTTGGTTTAAAATTACATTTTGAGAATGTAATTTTAAACCAAAAAATATTACTTTCAACTTGGAAAGATCACCAACTCCATAATTCATAAAATCTTTGAATAAAAGTAGAATTGTTAATAATAATGAGTTGTGAATAAAAGAGAGAGGAATCGAAGTATTTGATCCCTTGTCAATGATAAACATATAAAGAAGTATACAGCTTGATTTATTGGTTTTGAACATTTTTTATTAACAAGAATGAAGCTTAGAATTTGCTCCTAGGCCAGGGGTTGCCAAACTTTTTTGATAATCGCCCCCTATATAATTTTTTGAAATCTCCATAGACCCCCACAAAGGTAATTTTCAGGTAATTAAAATAAAACTATATATTAGTCTAAATATTTAATAAATCAGAAACAGTAAGTAAAGTAGCTACAGATTTTTTACTTCTTAATGAGATGAGTGTGCCTGGTGTTTCTTGGCAAGGTTCGCTATATTGGGTTCGAAGTTAGTCAATTTTAACCGTAAATCCCCTCGAAGCTCCACATTTAATTTATTTCTGTTTTTAGTTAAAATTGAATTAACGTGACTGAAACCAGCTTCAACCATATACGAACTTGGAAACGCCAGCATAAATGGCTGAGCCATTTCGTAAAGTTTCACATATTTTTGCTTTATATTTATATTAGTCCAAAATTTATGTATTGTCAAATTTTTAATAAGCGTTTTTGCTTCAAGATCGGACAATAGTTCAGCAAGCTCATCTTGTATGTTGATGTCGATGTTATCAATTTGCGCCGAAAATGGCGCAATAATCCAATAAGGGATGTCGATGTTTTCCAAATCAACAAAGCGCAGTTTAAAATCGTCGCTTAATTTTTGAAGATGATTTGTATATATTTCCAAGTCTTCTTTTATTTTTAATTGTTGCAGATTTGAAAAATACTTATAATCCTTACGTAGCAATGAAGATCTAAATAAATTTAATTTTACTTGGAAGCCAAACAGTATTGTCCGAGCTTGGATAATTGTTACATCTTTTCCTTGCAGTTTTGTTTGAACGTCATTAAATTTTCCAAATAAGTCTGCGAAATAAAAAATATGGTTCTTATTGTTTTGAAGTTCATTGCTTAGAACAGGATTTATTTCGTTCAGAAATTCTGTCGTGGAGTCAAATAAATTGACGAGCCTTTGCAAGCATACACCTCTAGACAACCATCTAACCTCGGTGTGCAGAAGTAATTGGTTAAATAACTCATTGTTTTCCTCACAAAGTTTGGCAAATAATCTTGATTTAAGAGGTTGAGCTTCAATTTGATTAATAGATTTAATACAAAACTGTAAAGCTTCATGTACTCTGAACTCAGATATTTTGCTACTAAGTTGTGTCTATGCAACACACAATGAATAGTACGAATACCGGGCACTTTTTCTTTGAGGCATGTAGCAAAACCTCGGTAACACCCTACCATAGAAGGTGCGCCATCTGTGGCTACTGCTATTATATTTTCAAGCGGAATGTCATATTTATTTAAATATTCTTGTAAACATCTAAAAATTGTCACTCCCTTCCCATCGGTTTCAAGATATTTAGCAAATAAAAATTCATCAATGACTTCTCCTTTAATTTTACTGAAATATCTAACATACGCCATAAGAATAGCAGAAACGCCAAAAACAGATTCATCAAGTTGTATAGAGAACTTGCAATTTTTTAGCTCCGAAACTACTGTGTTTTCTATTTCTTCGGCCATTTCGTCAATACGCCGTTTTACAGAATTTGCACTTAATGGCAAAGACTTTAAAACATTAGTAGAGTCTTTTTTCATCACATTCTCTATGACGTCTTTAATTGCAGGAACTACAATTTCTTCTGCGATTGTGTGGGGTTTTCCCCTCTTTGCTATATTAAGCGAAATCTGGTGAGAAGCAATTAATCCTCCTTCATTTTCAATTTCAGTAGACTGTTTCATAAAACTTTTTAGAATTGGTCGACATGTGAATTTTTCTTTGAGTTTTTTGAAAAATTCTAATTCTTCATTTTTTTTTATCTGAATAAAGCCTTTCAAGATGATCTTTCATTTTGGACGGTTTCATGTATTCATTTCCAAAAGTTTTTTCGCATATAAGACACATAGGAATAGTTTCATTAGTCGGTGAACAAATAAATCCAAATTTTAAGTAATCCAATGAATAATACCAACATTTCTTTTTAGATACTGAAGCTGTCATTTTTAAATTAGGGTTCTGTAAATAAGTTAAAATTAAGTTGGTATATTATACTAATCCACATTATTAAAGCTTACCTTTTCACAAGTAACAATAATTAAAATTGATATCAAAACTAAACGAATAGTTTTATAGAAACAATAACTAATTATCCAATGGTAGATATAATAGTAGTAATAATGACACTACAAGCATTTAATACTGTTCACAGTTCACAAAAATAGCTGAAAATGTATATGATATTTGCGTTTGTAGCATCCAGTGTAGAATTGGACAAGCGCACATATGCATCTGACTCATATGCAAGGCTCGTATGGTTTGCGATGGAGACAAAGGGCGAACCAACAACACGATGCGTAACTGCCATATAAAAAAGAAAAAAAACTAAAAGAACTAACATAAGAAAAAAGAAAACGGAGCACTGAAGATTCCCTTCGCGCTTAATGCATAGAAAGCCAACGGCAGTATCGTCGCTCGCCTTGTCTAAGCCAAAGGCTCCTAATTGGTTGATGGGTTCGCCAGCAAGAGACACGGATAAGCCTCAATCGCTCTTCTGGCTACATACTATGAGTCGTGCAAATTACAAACTGGTCACAAGGTCAAGTTGTGACGTGACGATATACATACGAAAACACACAAGGAAAAAAAAGGGGCAGATTGTTTTCTGATTTATTATTTTATTTTCTATGAAGAATATAATATTAAGTCAATTATAAAAATATTTTAAATTTTTACGTACGCAGTTAGATATGTGTGATTTGCGTATTAAGAACTGTTTTTCCTTCGAGTCCCAATAGACCCCCATTCGACCCCTTGGGTCAGATAGACCCCCTACTGTTGTTAAATAGACCCCTAGGGGTCTATATAGACCACTTTGGCGATCCCTGTCCTAGGCTTTCAGATCGGTACTTTAGAAGCATCTAGTGAAAAAAAACTCCGATAGGCATGCATCACTTAATTTTGATTTCTTTTGGCAGACATTTGCAACCTGATTTTAACATTCCATGGCCAGTTTCCTTCAAACGACTTTTGCGACTCTATAGCTTGGTGTTTTTATCCGGTTACAGCCCCGATGTTCGAGCAGTCAACCTGAGGTGAAGTGGTACATAATGTGCAGACGTTTCAACTATTTAAATACAAGGTTTCGAACTGAAATATTTCCTTCATCTCTCTCAAGTCCTATGATCCGATGGTCTTAAGATTCTTGGTGAATAATTGATGGCCTGGTTCGTTTGAATGTGATTGTTCAATGTTTTATCAAACTGATTATTCTGACATTTCTATTTTAATTGGAAAAGTTTTGGCCTAGTTTGCAGTGTTGCATGCGAAAGTAATGAACAGTAATATTTCATCGAAATCTCTCTGCTCGACTTCAGTATATACGGGCCGCAAGTCTGTTAATTATTAAAGGTCTCTTTTAGCCCATTAGCTAGGAGATGTCAGCGGTCGTCATTCTGTAGGTAACATTATAGAAACGATCAAGTTCTGCAATATGTTTCCGATTGTACCTCATGCCCTGAATCTACAATGATTAATCTTACAGCTCCACATTTTAAGAAATGCCGCTAAGGAGAAACTTGAATACTTCCAAGTCTTCAGCAGTATGTAATGCTTTCGTAATAGCATAGAGGATTAATTAGTAAGTACAGGCAATGATCCATTTATGTCCCCTCAGCAACTTTGGAAATCGTCAAGCAAGTCTATCCAGAATCAATGGAATGGAACAATTGCGGGAGGGATAGGAATTAAATAATCCCATGACTAAAGTGGAATGATTTTTGTTTAGTGGCAGCAACGGTATTGCGTAACACTTCGACCTATAGTGGCATTTGGATCCTTCTAACAAGAATTGTTTTTTGTCACTGACAAATCTTAAGACGTCGTCATAAAACAATTGTATTATATTTTTACCCCTCATCAGAGATGACTCAAAATGACTGTAAAGACACAGTTCTATCCGGATCAAAATTCCACCAAAGCTTTCCCCAAAATTTAATTCGTTGGGTTTACTTATCGGCTACTTTTTTTGAACGATATGATTTTTATAATGAAATAAATCTTGTTAATTTTTAATATTCAAGAGTTGTTGCTGAAGCATCAGGAATGAAATTGGATTAGTAAACTTTGTCTATATATATATATATATATATATATATATATATATATATATATCATTTAGAGTAAGTATCATAAGATCTATCAATAACATTCGAAGAAGAAGAAGAATCATGCAATATTAAAATTTTAATATCACAAAAATGAGAATGAAGTAACATTCCTGTATTTAAAAAAAAATCAAATACGTAACATTTATTTTTACATTCTAACAAATGTATTAATCGTAGTTGATTATCCATTTCCCCCTGAATTTTAAATTATGTTTGAAAATGAAATTGCATTTTTAACCATTTTCCAGTTTCTGATGAACCTTTTAATCAGAAATATTTTTTTTTGAAACCGTAACTAATATAAAATTATTAATATTTTTGACGTAACATAATTTGGAGTAAAGTTGACTACTAATGTTCTTTTTATTAAAAAGAAGAAAAATAGTGGATCACTATCCTTTTTTTCTGAAATAAATTAAAATGTCTTTTAGTAGAACAAGAATCTATTCTATATTTCGTTATCAATTTGAATTTTTTTTATGCTTAGCGTTAAATCTTACATTTTTAAAAATTAATCCATTAATATTTATTTTTCTAAATTATATATTTCCTTAATCATATAATATGAATTAATTCAATTAATTATTCTGAAGTTTTTCATTAAAATAAATGAAATGTATGTATTTTTTCAAATAATTATATTAGTTAATTATTCTTTAGAAACAAATCTATTATTAAATCATTAACTTATATTAGATGCATAAATATCTTAACGATATTTATTTGGAAGCCAACATGGCGGAAAGAGGTGATGACGCGTTTTACGATGCTCTTGAAAAACAGTGCAGGATTATTGAATCAGCGCTTCAATCCAAATGCAATATGAATCAACAGATTCGGGAGGAGGCCAGGCAAGCTCTGGGTGAGTTGAAATCTTCTATTTATAAGAATTTTGAAAGAATTAAAGGTGCTAACTTTTTGGAATGTTGTAAACAAAGTCTCAAGGAAGCCATAAGTAAGCCTAGCTATGCTGAGATTGTGGCGCCATCTAGTGTTATTAAGAAGAACCCTATTCCTTCTGATTTTTGTCTGGTTGTGGACTCTGATAAGTGTTCGTCTGATGACGTTAGGAAGATGATTAAAGTTGCTATCAATCCTACAGAAGCTCAATTGGGTATTAGTAATTTAAAAAATATTGGAGGAAATAAAATATTAGTAAAATGTTTATCTGAAAATGATCGGAATCGACTTCAAACAGAAATTAAATCAAAATCACCGAAATTGAATACTTCTCTGCCGAAAAGAAGAAATCCAACCATTCTAGTGAAGCATGTTCCAAATGAAATCACTAATGAGGAACTTTTAAAAGTGATCTTTGATCAAAATTCCGAAATAACGGAATCTGATAAAAACATGAGTATGTGTAGAGTTCGTTTCACTCTCAAGAACTTTCAATTTACGAGACACGTTGTTATAGAAATACATCCCCTAGTTCGTAAATGTATTCTTCACCTACATAAGTTGAAAATCAACTGGAGTGTGTGTGAAGTGGATGATTTTCTAATCATTAATAGATGTTTTAACTGTTTGGGGTACAATCACCGAGCTTCTGAATGCGTTAAACCCATGGCCTGTTTTAACTGTTCCGAAGAACATAAAGTAAAGGATTGTTCGAAGACAAATGTTGAGGTTTGCGTAAATTGTGTCCGTTTCAATCGCAAGACGAATTCTTTACGTAAAAAAGTGAAGGTTGATCACAAACCTTTCACAGAGAGCTGTCCTAGTCATGCTTTTATGAAAATGAACACTCAATCACGAATTAATTATGGCTAAGTCAACTAAACAAGATCTGAAATGTGTTCAATTAAATCTCCACAAATCAAAATCTGCGACGCAACAGTTAATCTTGAACATGGAGAAGGAAAATATTGACTGTGCTCTAGTTCAGGAACCACACTGCTACAAAGGATCTCTCCCAGGTTTTCCAAGCAGCTATAGAATCTATCATGTTCCTGATTCTGACTGTGTTAAAGCGGCCATTATAGTACGGTCACGTGACTTTTCCACTTTTTTAGACTATAAAAATACTGATTATAATATGGTTACATTGGATGTTACTATTGGAACGTCTATGTTCACTTTTTTGTCATATTATTTTGAACCCTCAACGAATATTGATTTAGATCTTCATAAAATTAATCAAGTCTTCATGCGTAAGAATATTAATCGACTTGTCTGGAGCATGGATTCAAATGCTAAATCCGAATTATGGTTTAGTCCTTATTCAAACAGTCGTGGAAACAAACTAAGTGACTTTATTTCTTCAAACAATTTATTTGTTGTTAATGAGGACTGCGGCCCTACTTTTTGTGGAACCCAGGGATCAAGTTACATTGATGTCACAGTTTTGGGTGCAGATCTGCTCCAGGATATAACATGTTGGGGTCTTTCTGATAACGAATCCCTTTCTGATCATATGATGATAGAATTTGAATTATGCATCTCTGTTGCTTGGCGTGACCTTTCAATTGCTCCTTTTAAAATTTTCAACACTAAGAAAGCAAACTGGTGTCGTTTTCGAGAGTTTTGCCTTCCTCGCATTGCTCATATTCTTAGTGCAATTGAAAATTGCACCGATGGCCCTTGCCTTAATTCTATTGTTGAAGAATTTTGTTTGATTCTATTCAACGCATCTTCTTCTTCTATACCTATTAAGCACCATGGTATCCATAGGGTTCCTTGGTGGTCTATTGAAATTGGATGTATGAGAAAAAGACTTAATGCTTCCAGGCGTAGATTTCAGAGGTCTAGAAATCCAATCCTCAGAGAGATATATAAATGTAAATACATGAAATATAGAAAAGAATATAATCAAATGCTTACTACCGCTAAGTCTGATTCTTGGAAGGCATTTCTTTCGACTATTGACGTCCACAATGTTTGGAAAAAAATTTATACATACGGTGTCAAGAGAAATTTCATGAAGAAAATAGAAATAACTGGTATTCTACTAAGAAGTGGTAAGACAACTAACACTTTAGAAGAAACTATAAATGCGGTGCTGCATAAGTCTTTCCCTTCGGATCCAGTGGAGGATGATGACTCTTTGCAAAAGGAGAAACGCCAGTCAATGCTAACTGATTATAATTCCCCCCTCGATTCTCCTTTTACTTGTGATGAAGTCAACACAGCAGTTGCTATGCTTAAGTCAAATAAGTCTCCTGGTCCTGATTCTATTTCAGGTGAAATAGTCAAACAGTTTCATTCAATGTTCCCTTCTTTTCTTCACAAACTTTTCAATGTCTGTTTAAGTGTAAATACTTTTCCACGTAGTTGGAAATGTGCTCAGGTGGTGCTAATACCCAAAGGAAATGATTTTAAGACTCCTCATTTGGATAATCTTAGATGTATAAGCTTACTTCCTGTTTTGGGAAAGTGTTTGGAAAAGCTTTTCGTCAGCAGAATTTGCTGGCATCTGCGACGCGGTGACTTTCTTTCATGTGATCAGTATGGGTTTACTCCTCAGAGAAGCACCGAGGACGCTCTATTACGTCTCCAGGAGATTGTCCAAAAAGGCAAGAAAAGGAATCTCCACACAATTCTGGTATTCCTAGATATAAAAGGTGCATTTGACAATGCTTGGTGGCCTGGCATTCTACACCTCCTTCGGGAAGCGAATCTGCCGGCAAATATTTTTGCACTTGCTACTGATTTTTTAAATGACAGAGTGGCTAAAATGAAACTTGGTTCAGTTTCTGCGGTTCATCAACTAGAGAGAGGTTGCCCTCAAGGCTCAGTTTCAGGACCTACGTTTTGGAATATAATTATAAACGATCTTCTAATTAAGCTCAATATTACTGCTTGTTGTGATGCCATAGCTTTCGCAGATGATATTTTAATTTGTTTTCAAGGTAAAAATCTTCATGAAACTTTTCTACACGCTCAAGAGACTTTAAACTTTGCCTCTGAATGGTCAAAAGCTTTTAAACTGGAATTTAACCCTAATAAAACAAAGGTTATGTTCATTGAAAAAAGAAATATTTGTTATGACTCTTACCAGCTATGTCTTAATGGTATTCCTTTGACTATCGTTAAGCAAATGAAATATCTTGGTGTTATTATTGACTGTAAATTTTCATGGAAGCCCCATTTAACCTACATATCAGAGAAGTGTGAAAAGCTGCAACAGGGATTGGGCAGAGTTGCACGAAACACTTATGGCATCAATTTTAACGTGCATTCACTTATCTATAAACAAGGAATTCAACCGTTCATTATGTACGGCTCAAGGGTTTGGGGTGTTTCGTTAAAGAAGAAAATTAATTCTAAACTTTTGAGACGGATCCAAAGACGAATACTCCTTCGAGCTATTTCTGGATATCGAACTTTAAGTTATGAAGCTGTGTTTATAATTTCTGGTTTTCCGCCAATTGACATTGTTATTTTAAATGACATTGGTCTCAGAGAAAAGCTCGCAGCCTCTTCCTCTTCAGGTTATGATTGTGTTTTGCTTCCCTCTGATCTTCCCCACCCTTCAGAGAGAACTGCCATACAATTGATTGAATATAGTTCAAACTCTGAGGAAGAATTCCCTATCACGGTTTTTACTGATGGCAGTAAAATTGATGGTAGGGTGGGTTTTGGTTTTGTTGTCTTTCGGAAAGGTATTGAAGTTCAGTACTTACAATACAGAATCAGAGACGAGTGTACTGTTTATGTGGCTGAACTTTTATGCTTAAATTTCGCCATCAAGTGGATTGTTCAACAAAACTGTGTTGCTTCGAACTATTTGATCTGTTCTGATTCACTCTCATCCTTGGAAACATTAAAAAACATTTCTTCCTCGAATGATATTGTTGTTGAAATTCAACAGCATCTCAAACACCTCAAAGATCAGAACATTACTGTTTGTTTTTCTTTTGTACGTGGACATTCTGGTATTTATGGTAACGAAAGGGCTGACTTTCTGGCAAAGACTGCCACGAAGCGGGAAATTGATCTTAATGTTAATATTCCTCAATCCTATTTTAAAAAGATTACGAGGGAAAGTGTCCTGAAATCATGGAACGAAATATATATTAAATCAAATACAGCAAGCATCACGAAAAGATTTTTTCCAGACGTCAATATAAGAATGTCTTACCATCACTTCTTCACTAGCTTTAAAATTACGCAATTTCTAACAGGTCACGGTAACTTTAAAAAATACCTGAATAGATTCAATTTAAGTTCGAGTACAATTTGCAACTGCAGCGCCGGAGGTGATGAGGACATTGAGCACATTCTGTTTCTATGTTCAAAATTTGTCTCACAGAGAAATATTCTTAAATTAGCTTTGAAAAAATTAAACATTAACTGGCCTCCAAATTTTAGTAATTTAATTTCTAGTAAAAGTTCTTTTGTTCTTTTTATCAAATATATTGAAGATATTTATAATCCTTCTTAATTTTTGTTTGTACATTGTTTAATCACATGTTTTTGTTGTTTTTGCCTACTGTAATATAGTGTTTTATACTTACTTCTGTAAGCCCTGTGTGATACTTAGTGGTACACAGGGACGTTGTTTGTTATTCAATAAAAATATCTTAACGAATTATGAACATACCATTATTTATATTGGAGCAGTGTTGTGTTCTTTCTTCACATTGCAATTTTCTTTAATGTTTTCATTTTTCAAATAAGCATTGCAATGCTGGCAATGATGATTAGCTCAATGCGGATCATTTTTATGATTAATACTTAATTTTTTAAAAAAAGTAAGGAAACATTCAACCACTTCTCCCTAGAATATTAAATTTTAATTTTAAGAGATTCTAAGTAATGATAAACAGCTTAAATATGCATTAAAATAAGTTTTATATCTTGTTACAAATATATCTTGGTATTCTATTTAAAATAATATTATTTTCACTTTGTAGAATTACTTATAGTTTAAGACATTAGCTTAATTGTGTACATTTTGAGAAATATTTATAAATATTTTAAAATTTTGTTATTTAAAAATTTTAGAATATGCGAGATTTTATTTACAAGACAGACAGTAAACTTAAGACTCGCTATTTATATTAAAGTTTAGACCAAGCGTTTGAGTATGTAAAAGCTATTAATTATTAAGTATTTATCAGAATGTCATATTGAAATAAAATAATAACTTAAAAACGGTTCTTCTTGAGAAACTTTACTTTTTAGAGATTCGTGGAAATTTATAATACATACATAATTAAACTAGTTAAAATATATAACAATATATAATAATACCCATATGAGGTTACTTAGCAAACTATATATTTTATTCTTCAGAAATAAGATGGAAATTAAGAAAAATTTAGTATCTAATTCCATTCAGCTCATGGAATTTATACTTTGTATATAATTTGTCGACAAAAACTAAGAAATTCAACGAAATAAAAGTTTTTTTTGGACTGTACTTGAGATCAGACCAGATTTCATTTGCTATTCAGAAAGTATAAAATATCCTGAAATCTTCTAATTCCATGTAACAACGGCATGCGAATTGAACTATTTCTTAAGACTTAAATTTCTTTAAATATTATTTTTATAGGAAAAGAGCTATATATTAAAATTTTTCAGAAAAATTATGTTTTCATATATTACCGTACTTGTAAGCTTGTTCTCTCCCAGAGTATCATAGGCAATACACTCGTGTTGGCTCTCCTGTGTCCAGCGCATCACGGGCGATACGTTCCGTGAGTGTTTCCTACGGCCCAACGTATCAATAGAGATATGCCAGATGGGAACGTTTTATTTGATTTTGTTAATGCTACTAGATGGTGTTACATTACCATTAAATATATATAGATAGGTTATTTGGAGTGTTGACCTTGGTGATATGGGTTTGAATTTCACTTCTGATGCATTTCACTTCTGATCTGATTTCTAACTAGATGTGCCCTTTGATCAAAACCTTGCGTGAAACGTCAAAATATGTGTTAAGACATGTGACGTTGTTCTATGCATTAATATTTTTTTATAAATGTACCATACAGCAAAATACGATTTATGTTTCATAACTATATATTCTATATAATCGTACATCATTACACAATGAAATTTATCTAACATATGTAAATATATTTTGTATTTTCTAAAAAGTCAGATTTTTTATGTAATTGTATGTAAAAAACATACAATTTTTGATTAAATCTTTGTTTCTTTTGTATATATTAAGTTTAATGCATTTTAAATAATATATGTGAATACCAAAATATTTTAATAAATAGCTGATTTTAGAGGAATTTTTTTCATGAATTAGGCTTAATATCTAAAATCGTATAGGCACAACTTAACATTCCGCGGTAAGAAGCCGCGGTCCCAGAGAAGCACTTCTTTTTTCTCCCTCCGGTAGCGAAAGGGTTAGTACTCTGTTCATGCTAGGAATATTCAAAACATTTCATATTTATTTTTCATGATAATTAACTATTTTTCTTTTAAAAAAGATACCAGGGTACAACAATTTGAAGATTCCAGCAAATGCACATATGTACAATTACAATTCCTTTATCTCACTGACTTACCATAAGAAAATATTTAATACCCCAAAAGTATAATAATTAAAATTTTAAAATTAGATTTAAATCTATTTAATCTCTTTTATCATTTTCCAGCTATAATTTTTGTCCAGAAAAATTTTCTCAATAATACAGATAATAATATTTTCTAAGCACTTCATATCACTCCGTGGACTACAAAAAAAGTAATTTTATAAATACATCATACAACTGATCAAGTTTGCCTTCACACAAGGATAAATACTACCCATTACACAATCAAATATGGTAAGAACAAACTGCTCTTCATAATGGTAACACTAAGAATAAACAGTTAAATTCTTACAGTATAGGTAACATACTACTTTATATACTACTGTTACTGTTATACATACTGTTATATACTACTTTTTGACTTAATTTAGATTTAACGCATCGAACTAATTTGTCCCATTGAAACAGCCTTCGAATTATTATTACAAATATAACTTTAGCCTGATAATTCTAAGCATCAATCAAATGCTTCGGAAACCATCAACTTCTTAAAGCACTTGCTCTTCTTTACGGCTATTCTCTTATGTTTGCATTGTTTGTCTAAGATTTATGAAATTTAAAAAAAAAAAAAATTGTCACTTTTTAATATATTTTTTTCCCTGTAAACTAAAAAATTATTTCAAAGTTTTCTTTATAATTTTTAAATTTTTCATGTGTTTTAATTCTTATTTCTATAAAAAAATTTACTTGTTATAACAATAAATTGGTTATGTCACTGAAATATTAATTTAATTAGATATATACGAAGTGCGACTGTTAAATATCGAGACAGATGCTACTACGGAAAAAGTTCGAATGTGTCAAATGCCAGCGACCAACAGTTGCATTGAGTGGAGCTTTCATTTTAGAATGAATAACACAATTCATGTACACGTAGACTTCTTTCGTATTTGAGTTTTTTTTTGTTTCTGTCGAAAATGTTCAGTGAGTGACGAATGGTTGTGAAATTTCATAGGAAACACCATAACAATTCTTGACAAACTGCAGTAGTAACTTATAATTTAATGAAAGAAGAAGATGGCAATGAATGTTTATTGTGTTTACGTGTTTTTGATGCTTTGAGCGTTTTCAAAATAGCCATTCATGAATTAATTCTCAAAAATTGAAGCGATATATTAATCAATTAGAATCGATAAAACAAAACAAACACTATGCAATTACATGAAATTTTCAATATGACATATAAAATAGTAAATGAAACCTAAAATTTAAATATATATATATATATATATATATATATGGGGGTAATGTCAGTCGCCTACTCGTGGTGCCCCCTGTTCTCGCTAAATGACTGACCTCTTGTCGCCTTGAAAGCAACCCTTTCTGTATTCTAGACAAGTGAAATATGACTGGAAGTCTTAATGATAAAAAAGTCTATTTCCAGATTAGGACAAACGCTGATTTTTGCATGGCATTTTGGAATGCTGGAGGTTTTACAAACGACAAGTTCTCTGATCTGAAAGTTTTTTTTTTTTTTTTGAACATAGCATAGACGTTATGGGCATAGCTGAGTGTAGTGCTTCAACCAGTAATCTTAACTTTTACAAAATCCCAGGGTATCAAATTTTTTCTTTGGGAAGATCAAGACAATTGAATCAAGTCTGGAATTCTGATTTATGTGAAAAGTTCCCTTACAGCAAACGTATTGTATCGTAGATCAATGACATCAAACGACAAATTGGAAGCACTGAAGATCCACGTTTGACATGGTGTTTCTAGTTACAACGCAACCTTCCTATATAATTCTCCCTTAAATAAACCGAAACTTGACGATCTTTAATGTGATTGGAATAAAAAGTCTATCATAATGGGTGATTTTAATGCCCCTTCTAGTAGATGGGTTCTGCACAAAACACTTCTGTGGGAGACACTATAGAGGACATCATTGATTCTATCTCAGTTGTTTTTACTGAAAAAAATGACGATTAGTCCAACGTTCTTATCCTATGGAGGAAAAACATCTCAGCCAGATTTGCTGCTCTCCCACCCCGCGTTAGAAAAAGATGATAAACGTAAACTAAAGAATGCTCCAAGCGGAGTCGGCCACCAAATGTTGCTTACATTTATCAAAAAAACTCATTTAATGCATCGTGCATCTCGATATCTGCATTGGAAACTAAAAAAAGCAGATTGGATCAATTTTTCAAAATTGACTGATTCGCATACGAAAGACATTTCTTTAGACTCAAGTATCGATAAATCTGTATAATTTCACAAGAACATTACTTAGATGTGCTTCTACCTATATCTCAAGAGGATGTGTAAAGAGATATTCTCCGTTTTGGAACTGTAACCTACAAGTATTAAAGGAGAAATGAGACGACGCCAGAACAAAAGCGAGAAATTCTGGCAAAATGGAGGACTGTATTATTCTCAGGAAATGTCAAATGGTCCTAAAGAAATCCATAATTGAATCCAAGCGGACCACTTTCCGATCAATCCTGGAAAATCTAGATTTCAGGAAAGATGGTATTAGGGTTCAAGGGTTTTTGTCCCGATTAAACAATGGAAAGAAACTAGAAATGAGCCTATAAAAAATTGAGCAAAATTAATAGCTACTGCTAGAAAAAAAGCTACAACTTCTTGCAAACATTATGCAAAAATTTCAAATTTTCGTCCTAGTCATAAAATTAAAAATAGGGAACTCACTCCACCATCACTCCCTGAGAACTCTGAGTTTTATTCACTTTTTAATAATGAATTCACCGAGACAGAACTGAATGTTGGGCTGACTGGCCTTGTTAAGGGAAAGAGCCAAGGTCCTGAAGGCATATTGCCTGAATTTCTTTTTTCACCTTGGGGCTTTGGCAAAAAATACACAAATTAGACTTAAAACTTTACCTGAAAGGCGGGATTACCGAGTTCCTGGAGAATCTCTTCTCTGAAGAGATTGTTCGTCTATCTCAGGAAATAAAAGATGGTTTTCACCGTAAACAAAGTACTGTTGCAATTCTGTAGATTTTAAGACCGCTTTTGACAGTCTGGAGGAAAAGGCTTTGAACAAAACTTATTGCAAATAATTTGAGTGGTAATATTTTTAGATGGATTAAATCATCCCTGGGTCAGCGTTTTATGCGTATTAAATATAAAAATACGAAGTCTGGATATAATCAAATAAGGCAAGGTTTGTCACATGGATCGGTCCTAAGCCTTTTGCTCTTTAACCTCATGATAAATGGTTTTGTTAATGTCCTATACAACCATGATCTTGGGTACAGACCTCGCTTTTTTGCTGATGATCTTATGATTTGAACCGAAGGTAGTAATTTTGAACATTTTGAAAAAACACTCCAATTGACACTAATGTTTTTAGAGGGTTGGACAGCTGACAATGTGATGATAGTAATAAAATCACCTTTCAACTCTTCTCTCTCATCACTAAACATCATGACATTAAACTAAGTTAAAAGGATCAAATATTAAAAAGAACTGAAAGCACTACCTACTTAGGCTTGGACTTGGATTTAAAATTTAACTGGAATTGTCAAATTAAAAAGGCTGTTGACCGTGGAGAACGCAGGTCTAAGCTTCTCAAATGTTTACCTGGTACAACCTGGGGTTCTACCCAGGATGTCCTTTGCACCCCTTATAAGACCTATGTAAGGCTGGCAGTTGAATATGGATGTGAGACACTTATAACCATCTCAGAGACAAATTCGAAAAAAAAATGGATGCTTTCCAAAATTGTATCCTGAGATTTATTACTGGTGGTACAATATCTACACTAATTGTTGCTATAGAACTCCAGGATGGTTTGGAGCACCTTTGTGACTGAAGATGGATAATGGCTTTGAATTTTAGTGAAAAACTCTTGAGAAGGACAATTTTCTGAATCACTATTATCCGGCACGATAGAGGCTGAAAACTCAAAAACCTTATCTGTCTTGTATAAAGGGACTACATGACACTCTCGACTTTCCGATTTCCCTTTCCTGATCCATGGTACCCACTGAAACATCTTAAACTTGCAGATTATTTGGATCATGTTTTAGTTGTTAGCAAGAAATATTCACTCGATTCTGATTTGAAATGTACTGCATTAGCTGCTATTCATGAACGTTTCCCGGTTGATTCCTGGCTTCATGTCTACACTGATGGTTCAGCTGAAGAGGCTATTAAAAATACTGGAGCTGGGGCTTACTTTACCGAATTCACATTGGCTTCTGCTATTGGAAAATTCTTTAACAACTTCGATGATGAAATAGCCGCCATCTCTTTAGCCTTGGATAAAATAGAGCAGAGTAATAAGAAAAATACTGTCTTTTTCTTTGATACCAAGGTGGCAATTACTCTCTTAACAACTTCCTATATTCCAAATTGTGAGATCTCTGGGAACTGCATGGAAAAAATAGACAAACTATTGAATATTAAGGACGGCATTGTTTTTCAGTGGATTCCAAGCCATTCGGGCTATATGGAAATGAGCAAGCAGATATGTAGATCAAAGATGGTTCTCAAATGATGCAACGAAATCTTCCTCTGCCTCTGTGACATATAAAAAGATACATATGCTTTAATCTCAAATCTAACCGTCTTAGTATAAGCAGAGAAAAGGCTTCTGGGAGAAAATGGGAGTCCTTGTTAAAAAAGTCATTAAGGATTTCCAGTTTCCAACCTAGAGCAGTCGAAGTGGCCTGTTTTAGACTTGCTACGGACCATGTTTATTTACAGAGCCACTTATATAAAATTGGACTCATGAACACAGATACTTATCCTCTTTATGACCATGACATGATCATGACTGGAGATCACTTCAGTGTATGCTCTACCGTCCTCAATATTTTTAACTCTTTTAACTCTTCATAATTGTGTGTCACTGACGACGTTTAAAATGACTGCTTTTATCGTTATTCACTGCATTGGGCTGCTCGTCGACTCATGACTCAAAGATCGGAGACGGACATTGGATAAAAAATTATATATATATATATATTCAGACGTAAGTGAAACACATATTTTAGAGACTGATCACGTAAATTTAACAAACTGAGTTATTATTTGAAGTAAATAAATTATTTTATTATCTACATAATACAAATAAATAATTCTTCCTTGCAGCAATTTGTGTGGTGTTAGCAATTTATTTTCTACTAGTTACTCTAAATCACCTATTTATAAATAATTCATTTCAAATTTTCAATTCTTTTGCTTCTGAAGTTTAATTAAATAATTAAGATGTCACGTTTTTCTAAATTGATTGTATTAGTTTTGTTAACATTTAAAAGATTTATGTTTATTATGATTTATTTTAGAGAAATCTAATTCAAGAATAACAGTAATGGTTCTTCTTAGCAAAAAATGTGCGGAGGTGTAAATTAAAAATCATCTTCATTATCAGACGAATGTCTGAAGAAGGTCTTGAATTCAAAATTCCTTCTCTCTGCGGAACTATGGTTAACACTTCTTCAGAAATTAAATTACCACTGCTAATAACTCTTTTAAAATTATATTAAAAGGCTTTTACCGCGGCTTCTTAAAGTTTGCCAAAATTTGGGGATCTAAGTTGGATGAATTTCCAGTTAACAACATTGTAAGTTAAAAAATCCAACTTATTCATTGTCTGGATTATGAACCATTTTATAAAGTCCTAATTTCCTCATTCGCATATTGAAAGTTTTCGGCATTATCAGAATCCAGTTTAGCACTTTTGCAGCGGTGAGGAATGAATCTTTTTAAAGTGATTACGAAAACTTTTGCACTCAAATAAGATACAATTCCTTGCTGATCCTAAATGGACTACTTTAGAAACAAAACAAACATAAAGACAGACATAAATCTTATATAAAATACCTTTATGTGGATTTCTATACTATATGAAAAACGAGCCACAATAGTCCATACTTGCACAATTAAATGAAAAATTTCAGCTTACTTGGTTTTTTGGAAGATAACTCACTATTTCAGATAATCGTATCGGCTTTAAAACAAATGATGCATTTATAAATAAACTTTAAACAAATAAATTTACCACTCATAGGCCAAAACTTATCTCTTACATAACTAATGCTGATGAACCTACATAGAAATAATTTACATGAATATAATCGACAATAAATAAAGTCAACTTGTGAATTTTGGGCGTAATAGCAGGATACTTCGCTTCCTCTCTCATGACACCATCTAAACTAAAGAACGGATTTAGTGATTTTAACTTATTTTTTAGAAGAACATTCCTTGTTGCTTAGGATACTTATCTTAAATGTAATTTGCTTCTTTCGAACTATCTTAAATAAAACTTACTGCATGACTCTATTCATTTTCTCTAAGTGGCGCACATAATCTAATGTAATGTTAATGTACTCTATCTTTTTTAAGAACTTTAACTTAGAATATATATAGGTGATTGCTATATAAATATGTGTTGCTTTAATTATTATCAGACGATTTAGAACAATATTGATTTATTTACAAGACATTATATTTACAAGTGCAATTGTATAGCTAACTCTAATGGCGGACAGAAAAAGAATACAGAATAATTATTTTTGTAGTAAACGTAACACAAAACACAAATTGAGTAGTATCTGTCTTTGCTCTGTTCAAGCGATTAAATATCACCGCAACTACTCCCCCTCTAAGTGAGATACTCTGCCAAGATGTATCTCACTGATAACGAAATGGCAATTTAACTTCACGTCCGATTCTTGTGAATCTGGTTGAGGGAGCAATGGGCAACGATGCAAACCTGATCTTTTTTTTAACTGGTGATGTAGGCTTGTCAACTGGATTGCTCTTATGATTTATTGCACAATCAGTTTCAGAAGAGTTGTCAGAAAAACATGGTTTGAGCCTGTCTATAGAAATGTTAACATTTTTATTTTTTACGAGAAGTGTGAAAATTTTACCAGATCGTTTAATAACTTGATATGGTCCATGATATGGCGATTGCAGACTCTGACGAATAATGTCAGTGCGCACGAAAACATGTGAACTATTTTGAAGGTCTTTGAAAACGAAGGGTTTCTGCTTGCAGTTATATGAAAATGGAATAGGTTTCACTTATTTCATAGTTGCTTTAAGTTTTTGGACAAACTCTGATTGTGGTTGGAATTTAGTATCTTCAAAGAAATTGCATGGTAAACGAATGTTTTCATCATTTAGAAGTTCCGCTGGAGTAGATTGAAAATCAGCGCGCCACGTTGTTCTTAATCCGAGCAATATGATTGGAAGAGATCTTGTCCAACTTTCATTTTCATGACACATTATTCTCGCTTTTAGAGTTCGATGCCATCGTTCTATGCATCCATTTGCCTGTGGATGGTATGATGTAGTTCTATTTCGTTTAAATCCTATTAATTTGAAAGTTCTTGAAATAGTTGTGCTTCGAATTGGGTACCTTGATCAGTGGTAATGACTAAAGGTGTTCCAAAACTTGGGATCCAACCTTTAAGCAAGTTGTCTGCTACTGTTTCTGCTCGAATATCAGGTAATGGAATTGCTTCAGGCCATCGACTGTATCGATCTATGATAGTCAAGCAATAACGAAATCCTTCAGATGATGGTAAGGGATCAATAATATCTAAATTGATTTCTGTGAAGCGTTTGTTGACGTTGTGATATTGTTGAAAAGGACTCTGCATGTGTCGTGTAACTTTAGACTTTTGGCATTTTAGACAGCTTCTAGTCCACGTTCTTGTATCCTTATTTATTGACGGCCATACAAACTTCGATTTTAGTAATTTGGTTGTAGCCTTGATTCCAGGATGGACGAGGTTATGAACACTGTTGAAAACAATTTTCCTGAATGATTCTGGTATATAAGGCCTCTTTTTCATTGTAGAACTGTCATAAAATATGTCACAGCTGGAACCAAAAACAGGAAATTTTTCTAATTGTTGCGAAGAATTCTGAGTAGAAAGAATTTTTTTTAACTCCTTGTCAGTTTCCTGCGCTTTAGCTATAGCTTCATAATCAAGCGCCGACTGAATATGGAGCTCCTCTATTCTAGACGGAGTATCGGCAATGATGTTTTTTCCAGATATGTGCTGAATGTCAACAGTGAATTGCCCTACATACTCCAGATGCCTTTGCTGTCGAGGAGTTGCTTTTTCTAATTTCTGCTGGAATGCATAAGTTAGTGGTTTATGGTCAGTAAAAATTGTGAAGTTTCTACCTTCCAAAAAATGTTTAAAATATTTTACAGAAGAATATGCAGCCAACAGCTCATGGTCGTATGTGCTGTAGCGTTTCTGGGTGTCAGTTAATTTTCTTGAAAAGAAACTAAGGGGTTTCCAGATGTCATCTTCTAGCTGTTGTAGTACAGCACCTATACCATTATCAGATGCATCAACCATTAAGGAAATGTGAGCATCTTCAGAAGGATGAACTAGTACAGTCGCATTTACATAGCTGTTGCTTACTATTTTGAAAAGCTTGAATTGCTTCTTCTGTCCAGGGAATTTTGTTGTTGTCATTATTTTACTTTCCTCTTAGGTATTCATTCAGAATGGCTTGATTTTCTGCAGCATTAGGAATAAATCTATGGTAAAAATTGATAATTCCTAAGAATCTTCGCAATTCCTTTATAGTTTCAGGAAGCTTGAAATCTTCGATTACTTTTATTCTTTCTTTTGTTGGCTCAATCCTATTAAAAGAAATACGATGACCTAAGAAATTTACTTCAGTTTGAGAGAATTTGCATTTTGCAACCTTGATTACTAAACCGGCATCTTGAAGACGTTGGAAAACTTGTCTAAGATGACTAATGTGCTGTGCATCATCCTTAGATGCAATGAGAATATCATCAAGGTAGTTGAAACAAAAATCTAAGTCCCGAAGTACGGAATGAAGAGATCGTTGAAAGATCTGGGCTGCATTTCGCAATCTAAATGTCATTCTGGTGAAGCTGCAAGAACCTGAATTTTAGCTTATTTCTCCAAAAAATTGACGGTTTAACCTCTACTCGATTGATTTCCTTGTTTGTATTATCGAGATTTAATGCAGTAGGATCACTTTTGTTTTCATCCATCTTAAATGTAGAATAACAATAGCAAAATTTTAATGCATAAGCATACCTTAATTTCCGCTGATTCGAATAGAATGCTTCAAAATCACGTCCTAAGTTACCAAATATAGGTGATTGCTATATAAATATGTGTTGCTTTAATTATTATCAGACGATTTAGAACTATATTGATTTATTTACAAGACATTATATTTACAAGTGCAATTGTATTGCTAGCACTAATGGCGGACAGAAAAAGAATACAGAATAATTATTTTTGTAGTAAACGTAACACAAAACACAAGTTGAGTAGTATCTGTCCTTGCTCTGTTCAAGCGATTAAATATCACCACATATAACTTAAAATACGAGGAATATAATTTAAAATACGAAGATCAGTTAAATAATTATTATTCAAATTAAGTATTTTATGAATAAAATTATTTACCATCAAATTAAAAACAGAAAATTTGTTTTTAATTTCGTAAAACTGACAGTTTTTTTAATTCTGCATTAAATTTGTCACATTCCTTGGACTTACAGATTACTTGGTTTATATAAACACTGTCAGATAGAAATGTGAAACAATTGAACCCAACTCTGTTGTATACCAATTTATCATGCTCCACTCACTGTAAAAGGATATCTATTGACATCTGCTCTGATATCACATACCCCCACTAGGTTGGTTATGAATGTATTTTCTTGAATCATGGCAAAAGTGTTCTGTACAAATGATTTTAGATCTGTTTGACCTCAAGAGATCCACAAAATGCACTATTATGGAATAATTCCTCAAAAAGCTGTTGCTTCCAGTTTACTTGGAGCAACAATTCTTTTCAGTAACTTTGATAGTAAGACATCAGAACATAATTCTAGCCTAGGCAGTTTCAAGACTTATCACTGACGCAATTCTTGATTTGCTTGAGACTAGTCAAATCATTGTTCCACTAGTCGAACTGATAGACATGAAATAAACTAATGCTCCAAAGCACTGATCTAAAGTATCAAATAAACTATCGATCTCTATCTGGGTAGCTTTTATAATCAAGGTTCGTCTTTCAATGTCAATGTTTTTGATGCTCTCTAGTATAACCTAGAAGTTATGGCATTTTTTATACGTAGCAGTTGAAATTGGGTTAGTCTAATCAATTTTTAAACGTCAAGGCTTGTGCATGAATATTTCGATTCTAATTATAAGACAAAATCCCCTGAATGTTCAAATGATCTTGCAACAGTAGATAGCAAGCTCGCTTTGGTGTACGAAGTACCAAGTTCCACTTTGACTTGAAAAGAAAACAGCCTTCCATTGGTATCCAGGACACTCCTAAATTTTTTGTTTCTGTCGGATCTGAGAAATTATGCTTGTATAGCTTGTGCCCCATTTCAAAAGCTGCATTTTAGCTTTCTGCATAACAGTTATAAGTTGTGAGTGCTACTCGTTAACCTTCTTTAAAGTTGGAGTTCCCTATAGCACTAATGTTCATGTAAAAATTTTCATATGTCACAGGTGATGCAATAGGTAAATGACTTTCTTCATCTATGGATGATCTTTTCAATGTTCTCATAGCTGGATAAAAAGCACTCATAGTTCCGTAAGTAAGTGTTACTAATTCGAATGTTTTATTTCAATAATTAGGCGTATTACTCAGCAAAATTCTTCTAAGTTTGTGATGACTTGGATCTATGAGTATCATTCGATACATCATCTTAACTTCGGCTGTTAAAGCTTTTGTAACCCTTTTAGTATCGAAAATATGTCACCTTCGATGATAAAATCTGTCATTTGTGATGGCATTGTACTGTAAAGAGCTCAGGGAAGTATTATTAGTGATAAATGTAGAACATATAATTTTGTACCTTTCTAAGGCCTTAAAACCCATAATGTATTGCATAGTACACCAGGTTGGGCTCACTTCTACCACCTCTCTCATGTGGGTATGTCTTAAACAATCATTCATGAAGCATTTGCTTACCGTTAAATATTCAACATCTTTTGATAAATTATTTGAATCTTCTTAGAGCAATATCCTTTGAATTTCTTAAACACGAAGGATCCCCTTTAAAGGAGCATTGAAAAAATATATCTCCATTTCTCATTTCTTCAATGAATACAAACAAAGTGTTCTTTACAAATCACATGTTAATCATTTTTTTGAATTCCTGATTCGGCAGTTTCTATATTCTTAATTTTTTAACGTTTTATTTAAATTATATTCTAGAATTACCTCACAATGGAACCTATTTTCAGACACTTGATCTACACCTCAGTTATCCACATGATCAAATACTGTATTTTGTAACACACTTACACAACAAACATGAATTTTTCTCACACATTTGTTTAAACTCAGTTCATATAAACATTCCTGCACATAAGAAATATCTATTTTTCCAATCTTAATCAGATAATGGAGAATTGATTCTGATATTTCAACATTAATTTTAAACATTTTTTTAGAAATTCATTTAGTAATTTTTCTACTTATTAATATATTTAATTATTTATGAAAACTTTTATTTTTGTTCGTTGTAGTAGTTCTAACGCATCCTTTAACATATTGACTGCCAGTCACAAGATATTGGATCTATAATTCATGCCATGGTATGGGAGTAGATTGTACAAAAAAAAAGGCATACTAATAGGAAATATGATTTAAAAATAATAATAAAAGTTAATTATGAGATACATAAGTATTATTTAAGTCTTTCATTAAAGAATTTCTTAATTAAGCTCCCGCTCGTTATCAGTACTACATGTCAAATTTTTCCCAAATACCATATTACGCACAATATTTTTAAATAAAACTGTATTATAAATAAGTATACATATTATAATTGAATTTATTATAAGAAAATTACAATGTTACAATGGCAGTGTCCTTCCAAGCTGTCATCTGCATATCACAAGATTATGTTTTCAATGAAAAATAAATTATTAATTTCGAAACCAAGATTATTTATAGCTGGTTCATAATTATCATTCTATACCAATAATTATAAAAATACTTTTCATCCAGTGCCAAATAGGTTGGAGAATGATCAATAGGAAGAAAATTTTCCAATTGCCATCGCGTGCCTGGCTACTAAGACATTACCCCACGTCCCGCGTCAGCGCGGGATTGGCATATTGGTGATGGAACCACATCCCGCGCTGGCGCATGATCGGCGGCAGAACTTATTAAGCTTGATTGCCTCCTAACACCTAATAGATACCTAGCTCTCTTTTTCCCAGTCATTAATTTAATTTTTAACTGAAACCAAGAACAATATTTAATAAAACCTTTTTGTTTTGCTCTTAGCGAAACTGCTACCTACAATATTTTGACATTCAAAGGACGGGAAGGAATCATCCACAATTTCTTTAATTTGAATTTCAAGGGCAGATGCTGCTGTTTTTTCCCCTCTAAATTGATTATTTATGTCACAGCTTTTTATGAAGCTTCTCGAAAAATGAATCATTTTATTATTCATCTTTCTACAAAAATAATTTCTATTCTTCTCACAGTTTTCTTGAGTTAAACCCTTAAAGCACACATTATTCATTTTAGTTCCACATGATCTTGAACCACGGGTTTCCTATATTACGGGCATAAATGTAAAACATCATTATTATGTTTACACATGAATCATTAATTGCTTTTTATTGATGATAATACATTGGAAATCCTTTTCTGAAACCCTGAATTATGTGAAGTTTTTGTTGCATTCATTATTGGATACATTTTACTTTCATTTACTGACGATTAATTTCAAGATTTCATTTACTGATGATTTACTCATTCTCTCCCAGCCGTTATTAATTTCTTTTCCCCAATAATATAATCAACAACGTTCTAAGCAAATCCCGTGTAATAAATATACGAATCACAATTCTCAATAACATTTATTTTAAGCCAATAATTGTTGCTCCATTAGGTTGAACGATTGATTAGTTTCTTAAACATTGCACTACAAGCATCATGAGGATCATTGGCGACAAACCTCGAAATTTTTAGACTCGGTCAAGTCATGAGGACGACACCTGAGCTGACACCCCTCTCATAACTTCTACACCCCGCCAACGTTACTTAAAGGGAAATTACTAAAGCAAATTCTTCAGCCAAAAAGTAAGTTAAACCAAATTCAAAAATTTTGAAATACGAGTTCAACTCATATTTCAAAGTAATCCAAATATAGACCTGGTACATTAAATTTTTGAAAAGAAAAATGAATACAGAAATTTCTCTCACTTCAATCGATATTTAGCTATGGTGAGGTCATTTTTGTTCTGATATGACGCTTTAATCCATGGAGGAATATCGCATTAAATTAATATCACTCACTGAAGAATATCATCCACTAATATTCATAAAATATTAATAGCTCTAACAGGTATAAACTTTTGTTTTACTGCCGATACTTGCTCTCCGGATCTTTGAGCCATGGAAAGATTTACGTCATAACATAAAATTCTATAGGTTACTCCTTTAAGCTCTCATTGTCACAATAAATATACAAAATGGACTGTAAAATATATCTTTAATAACTAATCAGACACTTGCTCATGGTGCCATGGGTTACTAATTTCTCTTTACGCTCACAAATAGGGAGAGGACCAATCGCCCTTCACAATGGTAATATTAGGAATGAACGTTTTGTTCTCACAATATATGTGGCGCAGTAATTGCACATGCAGAAGTTAACATTCTCATAAACACTATTTTACGGGAATACAAACTTGTACGGTAATGTTTTTACAGCCGAATTAAAATGCATTTTTGATCACAAATGAAGTATTATCGAAATATGCTAAAAATATTTGAAACGCATTTTTATATTCAAGAACTATGCAGAAAATGAGTAGAAAATACACAAAATAGTATGTATTCCCTTCATGTACATTATCCGCATGATGCACACTATCTCGAAAAAAGGATTAGTAGTTTGTAACTAATTAGAAATAAGAATTAAAAAAGCTGGCAGTATGCAAAACTATATTAATTATTTTTAAGAAAAAAAAATCTTCTAAAAGTATCCTGTCGTTTCTACAAAAGACATCCCAAAAAAAGAAAAAAAAAATGAATTTTGAAGAAAAATAATACCTATCTTAAGTCCTTGATTTCAGGGAATCAAAGTATTCTAAAAGAAATTAAATCTGGTTATTCATAAGAAGCAGGATTAATAAAAATATGCATAAAGGTTAATAATGATATAAAATAATATAACTAATTAATGGTTTTAGAAATAAAGTATTGTATATTTCTAAAATTATACAACATTTTTTTACAATTAATTATTTTTAGCTCTACATAAATAAATTAATAATTAAGACATCTTTGTATATTTTCACACTGAGTTTGGATACTAAATCTTGAAAGGAAATTAGAAGTTATTATAATAGGTTTTTAAAAAATATATAAATTCATACAATAAATCCTATGTCAGTTATTTCTAAGCAATGTTTTAGTATTATCGATATTTTTAATCATTATATTACGTGATTTTATTTATTCCTTTTTTTCCTTTGAGTAATTCAGATTCAAATATTTAAGTAACGAATTTTAAAAATAACTCTTAATAATATTGTATTCTCACACGTTTATAGTAATTTTTTTTGCAAGAGCTTGTTCTTTGTTACTTTTAAGACGTATGTCTTGAGTCATTGATGCATATATAAGCAAAATATAATTTTACTTTTTTGTTTCATTGACGGACTTTCGTTTTATATTACATTTATATTTTGTGTTGAAAAATTTATGTTGTTATAGAACTAAGGAGATTTGATAAAAAAGTAACTTCTGTTTCTGTCAAATGTTATTTGATTGTTAACATATTTGAATTAAACACATTTTGTTTTCTGAAAAGGCTGTTATTTGTCTGAAATTTCCCCAAAAAGCCGTACTTTTCACTTTTTTAGGAATAATTTTATTAATTTTATTTATTAATTATTAATAGAAAAGAAATTTTTAAGCATATTACATTTTCTTTTACTATTATAAGTATTTATAAATCTATATGAATGATACTTGAAAATTTGATAAATCATACTATATATTAAGCATTTGTATTAAAATTTTCATTTATCTTAGTTGTTTCTTTGTTAGAAAGATTTAGTAGTTGATAATATAATACGAGTTAAGGCTAATAAATATTGAAACTGGCGCTGTTAAGAAGAATAAAGAGGCAATTATACCTTAAAGGTACCCCTTCTCTCTTAAGTTGGAATTGTCTACATTAATAAGTCTGGATTCTCATTTATACAGGTCGATGTCTGGGAGCGATTGTGTTAAAAATTCACCCCTCCATAAGCTCTTCCTGCCGTGGAAGTACTCTTTAATCTGGATATTATAATCTGAAGACTATTTTAATGGACGGAAAATGTACCCTGGTACTTGTGGTATCGTCCCTCAGAGGTAAATGTTATTGTGATATTATTGGTAACAATGTTCTTCAGTATTTCACTGAAGACTTATTTCTTCAACAAGACAACGCACCATGTTATTGTTCTAAATTATACCCAAAGGATTAAAGGAAATTTCTCAACATGAATTTAATTAGTTAACCATCTAGGTTATCTATTCTAAATTTCATCGAGGAAATGTAGGATACTCTCGAAAGAAATATTTGACAGTCTGACCCTATTCCATCAAATTTTCATGGAAGAGTGGGGTAATTACTTAGAAGTTCATGAGTCCATATGGATTCCCACAATTTCCAGAGTCTCGACAAGTCCATATTAAAATGAGTCGTCTCTGTCTTCAGGGCTGAACGTATTGGAGCAAGATACTAAGCCCTAACCAGCATTGTGTTTATTTAGTAGACCGATGCCTGTTATCTATTTGTGCTTCAATTTTATGTAAATACAAATTCTGTAGAGAAATAAATAGTTCAATTATTACCTTACTTCCACAAACTTTGATATTTTAATATATATGTAACATATAAGTAATTTACAAGATTTTATGTGATTGCAGTAATGATCCTTTAAATGTTTTGAGGAATCATTATTGTAATCACATAAAGATGGATCGCCTTATCGTGATTTTAAGTGCCGACCGTTACTCTTAATTCACACCGATACCATTTCGGCGCGATTACTTTCCTTACTGAATAAACTTAAGATGTAAAATTTACTAATGTATTTAAAGGGAAAGTAAAGCGATTTTAAAAGTATTTTAGATATGAATAAACTCTTCTGTTATAAAACATGTTTTTATTATCGTAATATATTTATTTCAAGTGTATCGTACTGGGAGTATTAATGATGGTATATTTTTCAGTATTTAACATTCCGTGTTCATTTATGTACTTTATTTCTGTTAACACATAGCCCTCACATTATGTGATAGTTAAATAAAATTTATTACAGCATTCAGTTTAATCGTATTGAACAGCTAAAATCATGATTAGCAAATTACGACCAGTTCTAAAAGCATGCTGTTAGTAAATGTGATTGTAGGGCTGTGGTTGAGAACTGGTATACTCTTAACTAGAGACACAGGAGGCTAGCAGCTTCCTCAAAAAAGAATCATCAGATCACACATGTTAATCACAGACGCCTCATAATTATTAAAAATTTTAATTACTTAAAATATGATTGGAAATAAATATTAAAATATTTATAGTAAATTATTATGTTTATAACAGGTATTTAACTATCTAGTGATAATTAAAATAATAATAAACGTATTTATGTTATGCAATTTATACCAATTATAGTATGCAATTTCATACTATAATTGGAAAAAAAGAGTGGAAAAATAATTGATACAAACTTCCAAATTTTCGAAATGTCCAGAATTTCAGATGTTTAATAACATGACATATGGAATTTATAATATATAGAATGATTTTCAATATTTATAACATTCAAAACGATGTAATATTGCATGCATATGCTTTAGTAAATAAATCTTTGCATTTGACCAACAAAATTAGCAAACAAACACAAATAATGATCTCCATGATTTCGATATTCTACGGAAGATATACATAAAACTTCGTATTTGTAGTTTGTTGTTAAGAGAAAAAGAAAGTATTGATATTCACTGATATCTTCTTCTTTACTGATTAGAGAAAAAAAATCATTTTATTCCATAGTCTTTAGTTTAACATTTGGAGTGATAGGGACTTTTTTTGTCATCTAATTTACTTTTTCATAAACGCAGCATATTTGTTTAATTTTTTATAAACTAATAGAAAAAAACCCAGCTAAAAATATCAATTACTACTTCAACCTATTTTGCGAGCCATTTTCATTACACAAAACTTACTCCAGCATATTTTGGATAGTTTGAGACCACGAGATTCTTTTCTAATTTAAATAAAAACAAATAATTAACAGCAGAACAATTGAAGTTAAACATTTTATTTGCAGTTCTCAAAGAGAAGGAAATAAAAAAAAAATGCTACATCTAATTAAGCGTAACTGATATCACAGAAGTATTATAATAATTACAAAAAAAATGTAAAGACATAGAATTTGCTTCTAAATTACTTTTATTGGAAACAATTATTTTTAAAGCAATGGAAATAATAAACAAAATTATCTTTGGATTTTTTCATTAGAATTACGACAAAGTTAAACAGTTTTGTTCCTTAAATATGAAGATAATAGGGACGATATTATAATTTTTTTATCAACCTTATTTAATATGAAGTAAATATTTTCTGTCTCTTAGAAATGTATATAAATAAATGAAATTAATTAATTCTCCTTATTTACACACAATTTAGAAGGAATTTAAGAAAATGCAAGATAATTAATTTTAACTAACAGTTTTTCGGTTTTAAGAGTATTACCCCTGTTTGTTTGCAAAATGCGCAATAATATAAGAAAAAAACTATTCTAAACTAAATAATTTACCTGTATTATTACGGCTTATAATTCAATCTTTATAGATAGCATTATTGTAATAATTATTAACCAAACACAAATTGTAAAAAAACTTACAACAAAATATTTGTGCTTAGCATGTACATTTATTGTATCATGGAATTGTATTATTTTTCTACATTACACAGCAAAACTTAGTTTATATTAACTCTGTATTTATATAATTACTAAGCACTAGCAAGAGTATTCGCTGTCCGCGCGGGTGAATATATTTAAAATAAAACTCAACCAAATTATCATAAAAGTATTTCAGTATATTTTTAAATGTATAACAAACAAATAAATAAATATACTGATTCTCTGAAGTAATCTGGTGAAGAACTATAAGTTATCACAAACACACACAGACAGTAACGTAATATGCGAGATAGCTTTGCTTACGGATCGGATAAATGAGTGGGAGAAATATATATTCTCTCTCTGGAGTTGCAAGTAAAAATTTGTGTATCACCCTCCACTAAATGAAAATTATCCTCATTAATTTTTTTTTAGAAAAGGAGCAATTTTTAACTCAGTATAGCATAATGGTATCAATGCTGTTTCAAATGGTTCGAAATATATTTCAACTTGAAACGATTTAAAAAAAATTGAGAGATTCAAAATTGACACTTTTTATTTCTATTTTTAAGTATTAGCCAAAATTCGATGAATTAATTTATATTCGTCAATTGGGTAATTTAAGGAATCCTGGATCTCTCAAATCTATCAAGAATGGTTATCTTACAACATTTGTTTGAGACGTAAGCTCAAAGATATGCAAGAATAGTGCTTCGAAATTATTTACCCAGAAAAAATCTCAATTGCGAAGAAGAAATTATAAAACAATAAGGAAATTTTCAAAAATTAGTTAAAAAAAATAAAACAAAAAAGTTTATTAAACCGAAGTTTGCTAAAAAATAAAAACAAAGTTGGCATTTAACTAACACCAATAATTAAACGCCACCACCTTGCCCTAATTAATGAATGGGGAAAAAGGTGTAAAAACTATTATAATATATATATATATATATATATATATATGTATGTATGTATATGTGTGTGTATGTATGTAAACAAGATATTCAGAGATAGACAATTGCTAAGTACGGATGCCGTTATTACCCATAGCAACTTATAAATTAAAGTGTGTAGTGAACTTCATGTTCTCTTGTATTAAACAACAATAGAGGTTTAATGTAAGGCCAAAAGGTGATGTTCTTTCTTGGAATATGAGAGAATTTTTATTGATTTAATTTGTCAAATGTTCGTAAAAAGAAAAAGTCTTTGGGATCGCATATAAGTCCATGATGATTTTACTTGATTTGAATACAGTTTAAAAATATTAAATATTATTTGTTTATATGGTCCATAGTACATTTAGTGAACCTTAATTTCATTCAGTAGTAACAATGTGGTCTAATGTAGAACTGGAGATATCGACCAAAGCAATTTGGTCTATGGTGTCGAATGAAATTTTAATTCTTGTAATCTTTGGATTTCAGTGCTTTCACCATAATGCTCATCTGACATTTTACATTTATAGGAGTATGAATTTTATAATGCCTTAAAAATTAACTACTCTTAATAGACAGAAGGGTAATCTTAAATTTCAGATTGCAAAATTAGGCAGTTAGACGGAAATGCAAGAACCTGTGGATACAGATTCTTCTTTAAATGTGCACAAAAAACTCCGAAGTAACTTTGATCATCTAATGAGTAAGTATTCTGTATCTGCAAAGAATGAAAAAAAAAAGATTTTATTAAAATCTAGAAATGTCTACCTTCTACTTTTATAGAAAAATACTAAATGCCTGGATATATGAAGTAAAAACAGTACGTTGATTAATATCATTTAAAGTATGTCACGTCTCAACATGGGGTTATGAAGCAGATAGGAAAACTACAGAACTTCGTTTTTGTTTGTATGGTAACTTTGTTTTTGTTTGTATGGTACCTGATGCAGTTCTACTTATATATAGTGAATAACTTGACACATGAGGCATTTATTTCTACTTTAAAAAGAGTTTTTGCTAAAAAGGGTATGTTACAACAAATGTGCAGAGATATTGATACAGATTTTGTTAGTGCAATTGCAGAAATTAAAAGATTGTATGACCCTGTAAAAAACTTGATAATGAGTTGTTTAACTTTCTTTATATCAGATGGTATTAAAATGTGATTTTTGCCTCCAATAGTGCCAAATTTCAGAACTATGTGGAAAATAGGAATTAGACATTTAAGTATTATTTCAAACTGAGCTTAGAGAATTCTAATTTAACCTATGCAAATATTCTTACTCTCACCGGTCAGACCGAGGGAATTTTAAATTCTCGTGTACCTATATCTTTATCCAATAACTTGAAGTATCTGGAAGTATAAAGTTTTGTTCATTTTCTTCCAATGAGTGGTAAATATCATTGTTGAACCTAGTATAACAAATGTCACTGATAACAGACTTAAATATTGGCAAAAAACGATTAAAATGGCACGAACCATTTAGAAACTCTGGTGAAATATTTATTTAAATACTCTTCAACAATGGAATAGGTATATTACTTCAAAGAATAATTAAAAAAACTCCGGGTATGGTAATTAGAAAAGCAAGATATACCTCCCACTTTTAAATGGGTTCTGAACCAAGTTGTGGACATTTTTACTGCAAAAGATAACACATTCTTTAATAGTTCTATGTTTGTCGAATGATTGGTTTCATAAAATATTTAAGGAAGTTTAAGGGAGTTGAAAGCTATTTTTCAAGAGAAGATTTGATGGAAAAAGATTAATTGAAGAACTTGAAATTTTTTTGTATGTATTCTCAATATCATTTAAATCATTTTAACCATAGACGTATTAATGAAAAATTAAAGAGCGAAAAACAACAAACGCTTACAGAGAGCACAAAATCACCTACATAGTTCTTTCATAGATATAAAAAACATTCAAAACAAATGGAATATATAGCAATCAGCTCGAGGGAGAAGTCAGCTGCAGGAGACAGGTTTATTGCCATATTTGCAATAAGGAAAGGGGGCATTACAGCTCAGCACTTGGAAAATGAATAATATTCTGAAATAAGACACATTTTCTTTCTAAAAACTGTAGTGAGACGTTTGCAGAAGGAAGGTTGAATGACTACAGACCTGTTGTGTATTTGTTATTGTACAGATTGCTTTGTAGAACTCTAAAGAGATGGTGTCATTAATATGAAAATTGTACTGACAAGAACTATGTAGACATACTGAAATCAAATCTGAGTAGGGTCTGCTAACGCTAATTTATTCGAAATATGATTGTTTGCAACCTATCGTCAACTATATAATAAGAAAATGATCGATATCCGACATAAAGTGTCATGATGGTGGCAAATATGATCATTGAGTGTGTAACACCCGGCCGACCCAGGCGTCCTCTTGTGCCATCACTAAATTCAAATATTAAATACTACGACACAAATAATTACAGAACCACCAAAACAACTTTCACAATTTATTAGTATATATTTACTATGACACCAATAAATACGCTCTCCAGGTTAAGCTTTCCAATATCTTAGTTCAACCCACCAATAATAATCTAACAGACTCTTACCAATAATTTTTCATCGACTGCAACTCAGCTTCTGGGATAACTGCTGAAAACTCCAGACCGAATCTTTTTCGAGTAATCTTTCCTCGAATCATTTTAGGCTTCACCTATCTCACTACAATGCTCTGATCCTTCAGATACTTCTACTTCACTTGAGTTATATAATTTTAATTCGACCTCTGCTTTACTTTATTCCTAACTGTTTCATATGTTTCTCTACATTATGCATCACACATTGGCAAAGGTTGTTTAGTGAAAGAACACCCCAATTGAAAGTCCTCGTTAGTGAAGAGAAACTGCGTATAGCTCAATGTCGCAAAAATCTCATATATGTTGTTTCTGAAATACGAACGTATTGTGATGTGTAAGTTGACAGCGTCTCACGACCTAATATTTACCTTATTCATGGTGCTGTTGATGAAAAATTAGTTTTCGGGGTAAGAAATGCCAAATCATTGAACAGTTAGTGTTCAGGAATGTCTAGAGAGCAAGGGTATTAAACAACTCATATGGATAACACGTATTTCAGACCTAAGCCCCGTGTACAATTTCTGAGAGACATAAGATTGGCGAGTTGTTTGCCAAAAATATCCTCTAAAAGCAAGAAATCCTCATATTCGATCTGAAAGATGTGTGAAATAAATTGTTTAGACAACTGTCGCGAAATACGAGCATGAACGTTGCAAAATCAAAACACAGTAAGACATATCTAACACCTGGTTCCTCCCAAAACATCCCTGCTAATGTGTATGCACGTCGCCCTTGTCCTGCATTCACGATTTCATAAAACAATAGTTTCGTATAAGATTGCTCTACGACATTTCTCTCAAGAATACAATGTCTTTTCTCAAAGTCCCGAACCAATGGGGTCCTCCCATTCCTGTGCCATCGCTGAAATAGATTACCCAGCATGTATATATATACATAGTTACATACATATAGAGAGCATAAGCCATACATATATATATACATATTAAGGAGATATACATATAAGGAGAAATATAGCATAAGAGCAGTTACATATATATTATATTATATAGTTTATATACATATATATATACATAAAGCCATATATATTGTGCTATACATAGTTATATAGGGATAGTTGATATATTACATATTAAGGTTGGTTATTGATAATATAATATATATTAAATATATTAGCATAGTCATACATATATTATATAGTTTATATATATAGAGAATATACATATACATATAATACATACATACATACAAAAGAGTTATAGTTATATTAGAGCATATTACATAGAAGAAGTTTATTGTTATATATTATATAAGAAGAAGAGAGAAGAGACATATACATATAGTTATATAAGATATAGTTTATATTATATATATACATATATTGTTATATAGTTATATAGATATATAAGAAGGAGACATATACATATATTACATACAAGGAGCACATGGTTACATATACAGTTGAGAAAGGAGATATACATACATACATACATATTAGGCTGAGATATAAATATATTGGTTGTTACATATTAAGAGGTTATATACATACAGTTGATATACATATACATATGTTATTTTCATATACATACGCAGCCGGTCCTTTAAACTGCAACTACGAAGAAAAGCAACAACAAAAATACTTCATTGCACGCAAGCAGCCTGGTATGAAGACAAAACGATAACTCCAAGCCTGAGATAGCTCAAAGGTTGATGAAGTGGAAAATAGACGCCAACCCAGGAGTTAAAACGGCCCCCAATCTGATTAGGAGAACTGAGTCAAACCGGGGCTGTATAACAGAAAGAGGCATCTCAATACTTTAATGCTGATTAAAAGAAACGGAGTTAATAAAGCTCATTTGAAAATGATTCCAAATCACGCGAGTCTAGCACAGCCAAGAACAGCAGTAAATATGCGTGATCTTCAATATATTCCAGAGAAACATGTGGATCAATAGACCCATCGACTTACTTCAAAACATCATATGAAAAAGAGACCTTCCACACCTTTAGCAGCATCAAACTGAATTTATTGAAGATGAAGATAAAAGTACCAAAATATTGATTAATGTAAGATTATTCATAATTTCAAACACAAAAATTACTTTGGACAAAAATATAGATCAAATTTAATTAATAACTTTTGTTAAATTCAAAGTTCACTTAAAGAGGTAAATTTAATTATTATTTGAATCTACTTCTTATGTATAGAAATGAAGAGCTTACAAAAATGAAGAGCCATGAAAACAATGAAGAGCTATTGATCAATCTTGACTGAAAGGATACAATTATAAAACTAAGGCACAATAAAAGCAAGTAAGAATATATTTTAAATATACGTGTGTTCGAAAATACTACTTTAGATTTTCTAATAAAGTATTATACTGCAAACTTATTAAATTGCTATGCACTAATGAAAGAAGATTAGTTAAGAGAAGCTAATAAGAAATACATTCATTTTACATGAACTTGTCTACTAATAAATTTGTGTTTAAGATCTCGTGACCATGGAGTCAGAATTTACAATAAATAAAAATATTGTTTTATTTATACCCTTTATAAATGTCATCTGATTTATAACTAAATGGTAGAACAACAAGCTTTCTATTTTAACTGATATATTTATATTTTATATGCAAGTTATTTATAAAAATATTTTGAAATTAGCCTGTATTTAATATTTTCCTAAAGTCACCTTAGGGAGTTTTAAATTTTTGATACAGAAAATTTAAAATAATAATACATATATATAAATAAGTTAATTTGTAAAACCCCATCACTATAGTAAAATACATTTTTGGTGAAATTAGTTTTTATTCAACATAATTCTTCAAGGATGATTGACTGATTATACACCCATCTTTTCGTTGATACTGTTTTTGCAGTAATGATTTGTCCTTTGTTTGCAATAGGCCTCAGTTTTAAGGATCACCTTCATCTGGATTTGTGAAATTTTCTCAGAGAGCATTCTTTGATCTGAGAAGAGGAAATAGTCGTTAAAATATCTGAGAACGATGGATGATGGGGCCAAATTCGAAATTTTCCAATTATGGATTTTGCCATCGCTTTCACTGACTTGTACACGGTGCACGTCTGGTGAAGGCACTTTTCTTCAGAATGGTACGTTACATTTCGTCTCAACGGTCCACAATGTTATGTAATAGTCGTTGCTAGATGGTCCTTTTCAAGGAATAATGAAAATTATTCCAAGGCATCCCAAAATACATAGATGCCAACTTGCCAGCTGATCGTTTATGCTTTCCATCGCTTTGGAGCGTGTTCATCAAAAGACTGGATGATTTGCCGATTGCACCCCTGAGGAGGAAATGATGGTTGCTCTCATCCAATGTCACATATCGTCGCAAAACTCGGGTTTATTACGCTTGATAATCTTCCTTTAAACAATGTTCATCCTATCAACTCGTCGTTGTTTTGTCATGGCTCACGTGGTAACCCACTTTGCACAGAGTTTTCATACCCAAATATTCGTGAATGATATGTATGTCTTCATGATATTTAGAGGTCTGTTATTTCATCATTCAATTTCAATTTACGATCATTCAAAATCATTTGTGGATTTTTACTGTTTTGCTCTGTAACAACTTTTAAGGTCCACTGCGTTCACTGTCTTCGAGCTCATTTTACCAATGCTCCAAACTTAGTATACCAACTCGATAGTTGATTTCCTGAGGTAGTGTCTGGAAACCTGGCATCAAGCCCAGTTTTTGCTTGAATTGTATTTTTCTTCAAAAAGTAAATATTTTAATATCAACATTGAAATTCCTTTTATCCATTTTTCACAATAAAAGTTATCACTCTAAAATGAATGTAAACTTAAGATCTGACAGCTGCCGAGCACAAGTGTCTTTTGAGGGTTAGGGTAACTAAAAACATATGATAAATTTCAGGCATAGCACCATCTATGTCAGGCTGTGGTTTTCAATTGAACTGTTATATATATAGAGAGAGAGTAGAGAGATATATATATACAGGTTGGAGGCCATGGAAATACCTTTAAAAATATACTTTTGTTTTAATATGGGTGTGGGAAGTCCCATTGGCATCCAAAACAGCTTGTCTTCCTTGGAATGGGATAAATAACAGTCTCAAAGCAAGGGAATATTATACCATTCTCCTGCAAACAGGCAAGTCTCAAATGATAAGCAGGATAATGAGAACGCACTTTCTGTCCTAAATGACCAAGGTCTGATAATATTCAGGTCTGGTGACTGTGGTGGCCAGGAGATGGGACAAATCTCCTGCCCAGAAACTAGTCCTGACAATGAGCTGTGAACAGGGGACTTTGTCGTCTGGAACATCACCATCGGGGAACAAAGTTTAGCCCATGATGAACTTGATCTGCCAAAATGTTCACATAAGTCTGGCAGTCATGTGCCCTGACACAGTTATCATGGGCCAGCAGGAGAACCATATGGCTGCCCAAACCATAACAGAACCTCTGCCATAATGCCACTCTTTGGCAACAAGCAGTCTGTATTATAGGCTTGAGATGATGTTCTCTGTATGTGAACTCGGCCAAAGGGAAACAATGTGAAAGGAAGACTTATTGACTATATTACACGCTTCCACTGCCCTATAGTCCGGTAGACTCTATGATCTAAACTCCAATCTTTCCTGTTACGGCACAGCATCACCACGAGGGTTTCTCACTGGCAGCACGTGGCTGTAGGCTCCTGTTTATGAAACTCCTCTAATTGTTTGTACCACAGGGTCTTGTAACACAACATTCATTTCAGCAGTAACTTGCCAGATCTTCTGTATTTTCATGCCACTGCCTCAATGATCGTCTGTCATGATCACTCATACACTTTCGTCCGCGCTGTGGATTTAGCAGATGATGTTTTCCAAATATGTGATTAAATCTTCGGGATACAGTACTCCTTGAACACTAAAAGACTGGCTTCCTATTATTGAAGCACCTACCACATGCTCCAAATAATTTGCCTGAAGTCTGTTAACTCTGACATAATGCAATGACAACTTTACATAACAGTACTCCGACAACAACTGAACTGTTTAGCACACACATTTATTTAGTTGTATAGCTAGTAGCTCAAAACGCCAAGGGCCCTATATATTTCACAAATCAATCTTTCTTTCAAACACATGATTGCAGCCCACATTTTTGTCCTACTGTATATACTTGTATTTACTTATGTCTGTTTGTGAGCCTAGGATGACAATGACAGCTCTAGGGATTAGACAAGCACTAGGGAAGTTTTTAGTCTTTATTTTTATTAAAATTTGTACATATCAATTAAATATTTAACTGCTCTTCGTTGTCTGAGCTGGTTTGATTAAGTCACAATTAAAGATGATTGTGGGGTTGTTTATGTATAGTGCTTCATCAATGTCTGTCGTTTCTGATAGTTATTCCTCTTTCCAGAGTGCATTAAAATTAACAGTAGAGCAAAAGGAATGAGAAACATCCTGATCTTACCATGTTTACATAGAATTGCCAATTATGTGTAGCATAACTTGTAATAAAATTAGATATGAATTGAACAACAAGTGTAATAAGAGAATAAAATTTAGGATTAATTTTAAAACTTTCATCAGGTGCAGAAAATAAATTCAATTCAGTTTTCAGACAATGGAATATAAAACATGAACGAAATAGTGGTATGTTGCAATTAATTTAATAGATAAAAGTACTATAAATTGAATGGATTAAGTTTATTTTACCATACATTTGTCCATAGTAGGCATAAATAGTCAATTAAAGTGAATTTTATAATCTGATATGTGTGATTATGCTTGGCAACTCTAATGACTCATTTTCCAGGATAATTTTTAATAATATCGAAGTAAGTGAAAGGCAAATAAGGAAATTCCGTTTCAGTTAAAATTTTCTCCATCTAAATAGCTTTATAAATCATGTATCTTGAAGTCTATATTCAAACATGAAAAGTCTACTATTCAGACCATTTATAGATTTAATAATACTCTTCCAAAATCCTTAGATAATTTGATTCACAATTTATAGAGTAAATTAAATGTGATCTTCTTCCCAATAAAATATGCCACGAAGATAAGTGAAATAAGTGGTCGAGAGTTCAAAATTGCTTCAAGTTAAACGCTATTAATTCTTTGTAATTAAATTTTACCATGTAAACACGCTTTCAGAAATAGAATTTAGTCGATTTTATAGCAGCACACCAAAACTTACTCAGCTTTGTTCTAGGTGGAATAAATGACTATTCAGTTTTATAGTATGGGAAAGAATTTCGCTAATTTATCGAATTTGGTCGAAACTTTACTCTATGTTAGCTCATTCTTGTCAGCCCATTATCCGAAACTTTTGTATAAGTAATATTTCATTCTTCTTATATAAATATTAATATAGCTGTTTGAGGAAGTAATAGAAAACTATTATCTGTACATGAACATTTAATCTGGCAAATAAATATACTAGATTTTAAATCAAGACATTTCTCTTATATTTAGATATGATAAAAGTGTCCCAGAAATCAATATCTGCTGAATTAAAGGTTTTCTCCCAAAATTCTGTTCTTTTGATAGTATTTTGAGAACTTATATGAAGATTAAGTTAAGAAGTTATCTGGTACTATTTTCAGCTATTTCATATGGAATCAATCAAATGCATGTCTAACTTATAAAGAAACTCTGTGCACCTATGATACATTTCATGAGTAGTATTTACAACATCAAGAAATTGAACATACTTTAAGAAAAATTATTGAAAATATGATAAAATTAATTAAAAGTATTAAACTAAAAGTTGTATACTAAATTTAGGTAATAGGTTATTTTCACATTTGGTACCATACACAATTACATACACATAAATATATTATAAGAGCATATATATGTATATAGGAGAGAGAGACATATATGCAAGAGAGAGCATATACGCTGGCAGAAAATTCTATAACAAAAACATTTCATTCTTTGAAGGATTTGTCCGATAAAGACACAAAATTTGAGAATAGAAAAATTATGCAGAATTAGCTCAACTCTGCTGCAAGAACATTTCAGAAGTTAATGATGAAAGGTAACAAATCACAACAGAAAGACCATGAAATTGAGAATTGCTTATTATAATTTCACAGGCAGTTCCAAGAGCTGTAGCACCTGCCTTTGGCTCCATTAGACTACAATTTACCATCTGCACCTTTGGTCCCAATTCATCCATAAAATTTCATTACAATCGGCGGCCCTTTGTAGCATCGCTTTTGTTTTAGAGTATATATCCTTTATGGGTGGTATATTTTATACCACATATTTATGCTAAAAATCATAGTAAGTAAGCTTTTCCTCACAGATTTATCAACATACAAGAAGTTTATATTTTATTTACTAAATTAGATAGCAGACCATGCTGAGTACTATTAAAATTATTGCTTGATTCTAATGATAGCTCTTAACAAGTGGTTGCTCTATGCCTCACAAAATCTTTCTGAAATAATTTGAAAATTTTAAATTGCATCTGTAATTATCTTCATATTTGAATTTATGTAAATACTACTAAGTATTCAAACAAAATATAAAAGTACTGGTTTCATTCTGTATATCATAATTATACCACTGTCTCTAGAACAGGGGGTTAATGAGGAACATAAGGTACTGAAAATTTGATTTAAGATCACATGACATTTCTAGTTGTTTTGAAAATAGAAGTCATAAATATGCCTGAGTTCCAGTGTAACAAAATCAGAATTATTCTAAGAAATAAAATTAAAACAGATGAATAGAAATTTATCAACGTGGTATGTCCACGAAAAATAAGCAGGGCAAAAGAACACTGAAAGCTTATTACAAAAATCGAAAAACTACCTTCAAGGAATTCCAAGAACTGACTGAAGACGCAGATTAGGTCGCTTTTGATATACATGAGGCTTGCTAACGATCATGATACAAGCACATGACAAAAGAGGGTGGCATGTAAAATAGGGAACTGCTCTAGTGGCAGACTTCATCAATCGGTCTTAAGTAAACTGATACGAATAATTGACAATTTGTACAAAGGCAGCAATAAGCAGAAAAGAGATACCCGCTTTGAAAGAACAGTTTCAAGCGTTTGGGCTCCGACATCCCATAAATAATCCACAGCACGGAGGACTGGCCTTTGCTCTGTTTATTTGCTTAACACGTCTGTTAATTATTATAGAGGGTGTATTTTGATTAGGTTCAAAGGCCAAGGACGGCTACCTTGAAATTTTATGAGACCATACAACGAACAAAATTTTAGTTTATCTAGAAACTATCATTCATGTTTCACTTAATATTATAGAAAATTCAAATTTTATTTTAAGTAACCTTATAATCTGAATTTGCTTAAAATATATATTCTAAAATATATCGTTAAAAGTGATGCCTATACGGGGACTTGGAAAGAACTTGTTTCTTGATTGGCTCTCTGATAGATACATGACATTCAGAACAAGTGGGGAAAGAAAATTGTTCTAGACTGTACAGTAAGAAATATGCCCTTATTTTTACTTCCTGCATTTTGACTAAAATTGTCTTATTAAGTTTATAAGTTTTAGCATTAAACTATAAAATTATATATGTATAAAACTATGTCAAATTAATTGACATAATTTCGCTCAATTATCACTCTTAAAACAAAATACGACTTTATAAAGTTCTTCATAATTTTTCAAAAGCGTTTTGGGATCCTAATATTTGAACAAATTAATAAAATAGTATAATTTTAAATATTTATTAATGCATATCAACAGAATTTTGCAGTGAATGTTTTATACCTCTGCCTCTCAATGGGGATATATAGATAGCATAGAGAGAGAGTGATAGTGATAGATAGATAGATAGATAGATAGATAGATAGATAGACTAATCTACCACTGGTGATGAGTTATCATTTTCATTTATTTTTCTAGATTAATTAAATTTGACAATTATTTGATGATTAAAATATTTCAAATATCTTAAATATTATCTTCAACAATGTGAATAGTTTTACGTAAATTTTTCAGAACATTTTTGTCTTATATCTCCACCAATAGGAATATTTTTCCAAACAATTAAATTTATGTATACAAATAATTTTACATAATTTATGTATAAATATGCCTTTAACTTAAATATTTTCATATATTAAAGCTAATAAATGTTGTTATAAAACAAAAATAATTATGTTATAAATTATTGTACAATGATGGAATAATGGTAAATTATTTAATTTCTTAATTGTAAAATTAATTTAGAACTTATGATTAAATTTATGAAGAGAATTGTATTATTTATCAAATTTGAAGTTTGATATAAATTAAATTAACTTTCAAGAATGACTGGAAGTATTTTTCTCGATTGCCTAATCATTTAGAATTTTAAATACTAAGGCTATTTAAGAAAAATAGATAATGTTAGACAATTGGAGAAAAACTACGCAACATTTGAAGCCTTAACTTAATATAAAAATTAAAAATCGAATATACTACATTAATAACAAAATTTGAACTCTGTAAAATGTAATGAAATACAGTCATTTTTGAAATACTAAAAATATTTTTACTTGAATAATGTATAACTCTTTACCGTAAACTAAATTAAAGAAAATTAACAACCAAAGTATCATTTAGAGGCAGGTTATGTGTCCTTACACTTATACTGTACAAATAAGAATAAATTACTACAATGTAATAGATATATGAAGAAAGAATAAAATAAGATCTTTAATGAGGATTTCAAGAGAATTTTATTGTAGATACATTCAATAATTTCTATGATAAGTGGGAAGATGAAATGCCTATTATAGTATATATATTCTAAGTAAACCAGTTTAATAATATAAAATTCAGAAGTTAAAATAAACATTTACGTAGAAGAAATTCTCATGGAAAATGTTTGAATGATATATTTCAAGACTTAAATTTATGAAATTTTCAATGGAGGAAAATTGTGAGTGAAGGATGAGTGCTTATATTATAAATAGATATTTTAGGAAGAGATTGTTTCTATTTCACATTTTGCTTAGTAAGAATTATAAATAGTAGATTACAAATTCATATTGATCTTTAAAGAATTTTGAAACAATATTTTATTAGTGCTAAATAATTCTAGGCTAGCTAAAACAAGTAAAAGTGGAGCAATCTGTACCTTTAATAAAAATTTTTACATTGTGTTTACTCTGAACAAAAGGTGAGAAACGTCTGATTTATAATCCATTATTAAAGCCAATTGTGGTAAAGAAATTTCATTTTACTTGCTCACTACCTGATATGAAGTAAGAAAATGAGAGTGAAAAGAGTAATTCTGGTTTAATATACTCCAATAGACATATTAAAATTTTTAATGATTAGAAAATAAACAATCCTAATAAGGTTTCAAAATTTAGTTAATTTTCATTATTCTTGGTTCTAACTATTTAAAACCTATTTCAATAAAATCTAATTTATCACTAATAACAAAGTAAAAGAAAAATACAGAATAAGAATAGATTCTAGCCATTGAGCATTTAAGGCACTGAATATTTTAATGACTGAAATTATTTCTTTTTCCTTTCCTTCACCGTTCTGTCCCCGTCCGACAAGCTAGAATCTTCCCAAATTAGAATCAGCTGATGATTTGAAAGGGCTAACTTGTCCGAGATTGTTCCTCACAAAATGGTAAAGAAAAGAACGAAAAGCTAATCTAAAGAGGAACGTGATTATTTCAGTAGAAAACATCTTCAACTGAATGGAGCACTGAAGGCGGAATCACAAATTGATGAAGCGATACGAGATAAAAGCGAAAAGAAATAAAATTGAGCTACAGAGAATATGATCCCATTTTCAAGAATTTGAAACTTTCTGACAGAAGACAAAGTTTTCTTTCCTGTTTTAGCAATCTTTTATTCTGGAGATAACTGTTTCCAATTCACTGAACCTTCATTTTACATCTCATTGTAAATCTTCACTCTATACACGAGGTTAAATATTTTGCATGCGACTAATGGTTTAAGTGATATATTTCAAGAAAACTGACATGAAATTAATTTAGTTTGAAGAAGTTTTATTACAAGGAAAGCTAGAACTCACAAACATTTTGCTTTTCATTCTCTTTCACGATTACTTACAGGGGTAGAAAATACATCTTTAATAAGTACTTTCCTGAAGTTTAGATTTAAATGCAGAGTTTTGCATTTTCTGTTTTAAGCAGATTAATCTAATAAGCACAAATTTAAATGAATTTTCTATGCATTAACAAAAAGATTGTTAGTATTACAATAAAATACCTACTATAAAATTATTATTACTAATTGAAGAATTTAAATGAGGTTAATACGTATTTTAGTTAAAAATAAATAAATATAAAATTAAATCTTACATTTTAAATATAATCAATGAGCTTCTAAAAATCTATCGACCAGAGCACTAGTCGGAAAGCACTTTCCTAGCTTTTATAAGAAATTGTATCAAATATAAATAATGTCTTATTCCAGGCTCTTGTATCACCAAATTAAACCCTGTAAATATTTATTACTATAACTATTTGTCCCATTCCTGCTATTATTCCTACTAGAAATTGTTTTTTTAAAAAAAATGCAAAACATTAAAGTTAAGTTGGAAAGTACTATTATTATTAATAATAGTTCTATTGTAATCAAATATATGAGTAATTAATAGAATTGTGCTTTATAGCTATGTTTCTTAAATAAGTTTTAATTTTGATGTATGATGACAATTAAAAATATGAAAATGTAATATTGCAAGATTATTGCATATTTTAAAATCTATTAATTTGTAAAATTAGCGTTAAAAACATATTAAAGATAGATTTTACCAAATAAACATAAATTATTATATGTACATATATTTAGATTCCAGTTATTATTATTAAGTTGCATGACAAAATTTCTTGCAATTAATATAAAAATGATTGTATATGTCTTTGGAAATCATAAAGGACCCTTATTTGCGGATTCATTAAATTCAAATATTTTAGCAATATAATTTTTACCTAATATTATAAAGATAAAATTTGATTAAATTAACTTATGTTTTAACTGATTAATTAAATATTTTATCTGAAGCATAATTTAATTTAATCATTTTAAGAGTAATATGAAATACAATTATTAAAAGTTTTTAATTTTCTTTGTTTATTCAAAATTTTATTTTATTTTATTATAACTCTTAAATTCACTACATTTTCATGCTTTAATTTTCATTTTCTCCTTTATTCTGATTTTGAAAATTTTCGATTCTGAAATTTTCTTTGTATTATACTTTTATCTGTTGAAAGAGGGAATATTATATTTTGTCTCAATAAGATGAAAATCCTGTTTTATATTGAGTTAGTTTTGTGATTTGTATGTCAATTGTCCATGCAAGTAATTGATCTACTAGATTTAATTTTCTTTTCTGTTTACATTGTTTAATGTTTGTCATATATCCTTGTATAAGAATTTATTTTTAGTTAACAGGCTCTTTGTATTTAATTTTGGTTTGACTAAGAATTCTATTTTAAATAACATTTTCAGTAGAGAATGCTAACCTAAAACTAAGTTTAACGTGCTAATCTGTCATAAACAAGATCTCTGAAATTATGAAGGACTTATTTCTATTTTCCTTTTCGATTTTGAATTCTTTTCCCTTTGTTCGTAATTATTTTATGTTTTGCTCTTGCTATTTTGTCTTGCATTGTTTTAGTATTTGTTTTCTTTCTAATTATTTATAGTGCAAATTTTCATTTGTAAATTTGTGAATATAGAAAGTTCCATTTATTTTTATTTTTCAACTAAAATTGTTTGCAAGTTTATTCTTGCGATTGTAAAAGGAAATTTTGTGTTAGTTTTTCTACTTATATTATTGAACTTATATTATTTCACTTATAATATTTTCACTTATACTTCTATATTATTAAACTAATGAAGTATTATTTTAAATATATTATTTTAATTATTTTAATACACACATATATATTGCTTACATAATTATTTTCTTCCTTTTTGAAACTTATTCTAGATTTAGCTATTGAATTAGTTTTAGATTTTTCCCTCTCAATATTTCCCTTTCTTATAACTAACTAATAATTTTAAACCAAATTTTGCACTTCAGCCAGAGGTTATATCAATAATTATTTCACTTTGACTTGGGCCAATAAATAGTGTTTACATTGCAGAGATGTGGCGGGTTTCGTCAATTGTAAATCTTGAGCTTATGCCTTTAAACACAACAGTGTAGGCGGGCTTACGTGCTGCTAAATCTGTCAAGTCCAAAGTCTTATCAATAGGTGGTGGAATTTAGGAGGGGCAAGAGGAAGAAGTGTAGTCCCTCAATAATTGACTGAAGTTCAAAATCACGAGGTTTGTCACCATTAAGAACTCGTTGTGCTTCTAAAAGACTTTAATAAAACAGTAACTTTATTTTTGTCATGAAATTTATTCATCATATAATATTATAGTTGAGTATAGCCTTTATATTCTATTTCCTAAAAGGAAATTGTATCTATTGTCATGATTAATGAATTGTAGAAAAATATCAGAAAGTATAAATTAAAGGCTTTTGTACAAATAATGCACTTTAATTAGCTAAAAAGCATAATTTTTGAAGAAAGAAGCTGAGGATATTGCCTTATTTTGTAACTAAATCAGCAATATGTTCATAAGAAAATATTCATATATTATATAGATAAATATGTTTTACCCATTTTATTTAGTTAAGAGTAAGTTTCATAATTTCTTTATTTGTTCTGAATTACAGCATCATGTTCTATGAAGTAAATTGATGATCGATCAATAATCACTACAAATAGGAAGAAAATAATCAAATTATTAATGGTAAATAATATATTATCATTGTACTGTAATAAGTTTCAAAACATACCTTCCATATCCAAATAATGATGTTCTATCATTTTACTAGATTTATAATTATATATTTCTAACATAGATACATCACAGAATTTTAAGTATTGAAAATCCTTTCAGTTTAAAGTAATGGTATTCTAAAATATAATCTTATTTAATCTTGAAATACGTTTTCTTTATTTTGAATTCTATGTTTTCGTATATGCAGTTTCATGGTGGAAGTCGGTCTGAATTTTGTAATGATATTTGAAAATTTTATTATTTCTTAATTAATCATCTTCAAATGTAATAATTTTCTAATTTAGATCATTGATGGTGAAAACTATATACAGTTCTTTTCACTACTTAAAGAGGAAATTTATTTTTCCTAAGAATTATAATAAAGAAGATTAACTATCTGATTTAGACGACTCAGTTGAAAATATATTAACTAATTTTGTGAAGTTATTGGATGTATGAATCACCCTCACTAAATATAAATCATTGAATTTATATACTCCCCAGCATAAAATACGATAATCTTGGATTTAGTTTACGACATGTAATCTTAAATATAACAGGATTTTACTTTCCTGAATTCAAATTCTCCATCCAGGTAATAACTGAAGACTACAATATTAAATAAAGTCATATAAATAGATTTAGGCTTTCAGTATTATTGTTTCCAACATGTTTTATAATTATCAAGGATTACATCCACAAATAATGCAGAAAATAGAAGGTTAATTACGATTAAAAGCATTATAATAGTACCACACCTAGACTACATTATCATAGACAAACATGCTCATAGGAATCTTATCTTTTATTTAAAATGTATTCTTAAAATAGAGGAATACATATGACCACCAATCTCTATAAGTTTCTCTGAAGAATTAGATTAGTCACAATTTTATTGAATTAATATAAATTGTTCGCCTAATAAAGTGTAATTTGAGAAATGTATGAATTAAATTAGAATTGCAATATTTTAGAAACAATATCAAATTGAATGCAAATTACTGAAAATATATAGAATGAGGTCAAGGAATCTAATGAATAGCATATTCTCAATTTCATTATTAATACATTAATATTTTAGAAGATACAGAAGATAAACGTTCCATAAAACTATTTTCAAATGTTTATAGGAAAGCATAACGTATTAATAAGAAAATATTTATCAATACCATTTAATAACTAAGACATTTTGATTTATTCCTTTAAAATGAATCTGCCTTTTCACAAGTAATTTAAAAGTAGCTATTATATTTTATTTAATTTTCAGACACTTAAAAATTCATCTTAAATACATCGAATATTTAGAACCTTCAGTTTAATATATTTAATACATATATTGAACTGTTTAACTATATTTAATGTAGGTGTATGTATGAACATTTATTTCAACAAGTAGGCGTGTTAAAAGTTTGTTTATTACGTACTGAAATCAAACATGATTACAACTATTATTTAATAAAAATTGGCCAAATATAACTGTATTAAATTTAAGATATCGCATGGATTCAAATTTACAACAAAGTTAATCATTTAGATCATGTCACATTTTAAACTTTTAAGGCTAGACTTAATTATTCTGCTCAATACATAAATTTTAAAAATAGAAGATAATTTTGGGAAAAACAACTCAATTACATCATTATGTTATTAAACTACAAAGGTAATCACAATTGAGTTATGAAGCAGAAATATATCGATATTTTAATAATAGTAAAATAAAATTTACTTTCCTTATTTTCAGATATCTTATACTGTATTCAATGAATAATACGGTTATAAAACAATTGATATTTGTCGATTTATAGATAAAATAGTAAAAATGTTATTTGAAGTAAATAAACTAACTTTATATCCAAAGTGGTTAATCGAAGAATATTGAAAAGAATTATTATTTTAAAATCACTTAAATAAAACTTAAATATTGAAAATAATATAATTTAATTAATTTAATCTTTTTAATGTACTATGCGCTAAAGTGCTTGAATCAAATTTTAATATATATACATATACATATGCGTGTGGCTGTGTGGGTGTATCTGGCCATGTGGTGGGTGTTTGTAATATAACTATTCATTTTAAAAGGCAGTCTTAACTTTAATATAAATCAGTATCTTAAGTAAACATGCAATAAAGTCTGTTTCAAAATAAAATATTTGTTAAAATATCCAAAATAAGTGTACTAATTTATGATAAGTAATAAATTGTTAAACAATGGCCATCATAAAATATCTAAGAATGCTGAAAACCTGTACACAATAATAAATAAACCAACTAAAAGAATAAATTGTAAAATATTTCAAAATTTTCAAACTGACCTATCACAAATCTAATTGAAAGGAAAAAGAAGAAAAGTTTATACAAAATGGATTAACATTAAACTGAGTAATAAATTTTATATTAGTAATAAACCCAACCTTCATACTTGAATAAATTATTTACATCAAAATGCATGAACTAAAATAACCTGAATAATTGAAGAAAATCTAATTCAAAACAAAAGTGAAGAAAATGTACAAACAGTATTATTATAATCCACTAAATTAAGATAATCAACTAGCAATCTATTCAGTTAATAACTTTAATAAATAATATTAGCTTGTGCCTCAAAAGTTTTGTATTCCAAAGCACAAGTAATAATCAATCCTTCCAATATGAAGAAAGTCTTTCTCTAGAAATAGCTAAAAGTACATTTAAGCAGAATGATTTTACGAAACTAAAATACTCTTTATATTATTTACACTACCAAAATAAACTTTGCACCATGATAAAGAGCATTACTAACTTTATGGTAATAAGTAACATACTTAGAAATAAAAATCATAATTAATAATAATAAATGCTAAATTGTTTACAGTAATAAGTAAACATTCTTAGAATTAAACTAAAACTAGTATCAAGAAATAGACTAAAATAAGATGCATTCTGAAAACCTTTTGAACTAATAACTACAATTACATGAAAATTATATTTGAAGAAATCATTTGCTGTTTTGACGGATAAGTTTATTCTTTATTCTTAAATTTATTTCTATAATTCCAGAAAATAAAATATAAGATAATACAGAAACACAATGCACAAAATTCAAAACACACACATAATATCACCCACACAATATAGCAGTATATATAAGTATATAATGAACAATTGCACAAGGCATGTAATGCAAAGATTACAAACAATATGTTGATTCTTTCCATCAACATGTTGTTACGGAAAACATGAACATCGTTAAAAGCGATTTATTGAGAGGCGGCTGAATAAAGAACTGGATTCAGGCTCAAGGATTACTAATAAAGTAACCCTTGTAGTGAGAAAACAAATTACTAATGATTTTATGTATTTTAGGTTGCAACTAAACATGGCTCACACTGAGACATTTTATTTAACTAGGTCATGTGTCTTTGAAGAAAATCTCTATATCTGAATCTCCTTAAAAGGGTAGGAAACTATAATCAAAGATCTAAAACTTGATATAGATGATTTGCAGAAAGATTTTGTTAACGTTTATGGGATAATTTTAAATTATGTCTATTTTGCAAATTTTACTATCAATATATAAATTATTATGGAACATGTAATGAATAATAATGCTTCCAAGTTATCCAAATATAGTAATAGAGAAATAAATAATCTTTGGCTTAATAAGAAGGTGGTTTACACCTTTACAAACATTAAATATATTTTCTTTAACGCCATAATTTCACAAAATCCCGTCAATTTCTGTATTACGAATGGATATACCACTCATATCACTAAATCTGGCAAACTCTACAATCCATTCTTCAAAAATCTATTGACACATAAAATATCAGTATACATAAAATAGTTTAAAATTGTCAAAACATGAAGACAAGAGGTATTATCTATACAAGGATATGATTTTGATGACCTTTTAATTCAATAGAGACTAAGATTTAATTATGTTATTATATTTTATACAATAAATATCATTTAATCAAACAAAACAGGAAAAATCAATACTCACTAAACTTGTATTCCAAGAGAATTTTATAGTTTTGTCAAAATCTCATAAACTAATTCAGGGTCTCTCAGGAGGTCCAGCTGCAATTGTCTGGCCATCTTTAAGGAATTAAAACAGATTGACAATGATTCTTACTTTTCGTTACATATTATCTAATTATTTTAGTAAACTGAGGATTTTAACCAAATATTTTATAATCTAATTATCTCAATTTATTAAAACTAATCTAATTCAAATACAGTAGAATTTTTAGATCTCTTGATTTGCAATAGTTGACAAATAGACTGGTTAGTAATAGGATAAAGAGAGACTGAATTCCATGAACAAAGTTCGTTTTGGAACAGTAATCTACACAGATCCATTTATAGGAATATTTTATTGGCTTTCTTTATTACGTAATAAATAAATTAACCACACATAAAATAGATAAGTTATTAACATTAAAATTTTCAACAACTTGATCACATATCTAATAAATTTCTAAATACTTAGTATACATCACAAATATATTAAAACATCTTTAATCGTGATCCACTTCAAATCCACCACACAACACAGTCCACAAAGTCGGTTTATGTTAGTGGTCTTAAATGAAGAATTTATTTCTCTACATTTACAGCTTTTACCTTCACTCTCTGGTACCGTTATACTCCTTCACTATACAAATTGGTTAACAACCAATTGTTTGTAACTTTTACATTTTATTACCAATCAAACAATGATTTAAATCTTTTCAATTATATGTTGATGATGTGTTATATTTTTCATTTTGAGTATGTGATATACATCTTGAAGCTAAAGAAACCTGTCTCTTCTACTCACATAATTGAATCTTCATTTCTTTTACTAGGCAATTTTTATATATTGATTTGTTGATACTTAGAATTAGGTAGATTTTATTTTTGTAAATTTATCGTTAAAAATTTTTGCATTTTGTCATTTGAACCTTTTGTAATTTGGATTCTAATTCAGCCTCCAACAGGAATTATAGATTTTATTTTTGATTTTATCGCTGAGCAATACGTAACTGAACGAAGTAACA
>BMAW01046497.1:29173-47830 GCA_019974015.1 Nephila pilipes | reverse complement strand
GATAAACAGCTTTCTGAATCATCGACTCGTTGCTGTTTTTGTTCCATCGAAAGCAATCGCGGCACCCACTTGGAAAAAACCTTTTTCATGCTCAATTTTTCATGAAGGATAGTAAATACACTTCCATATGATATCTGTGTCATCTCAGCAATCTCACGGAGCTTCACTTTACGATCTTTCATTATAATTTTTGTCACTTCACTCACATTTTCCGGTGTAACGGCTTCCACAGGTCTACTCGAGCGTTCCGCGTCATTTGTGTCGGTACGACCACGTTTAAACTCGGCAAACCACCGACAAATCGTTGCTTTTGATGGACAAGAGTCCGGGTAACATTTTTCAATCCATTGTTTCGCTTGCACGGTGTTTTTACCCATTAAAAAACAATGTTTTATCAGAACACGAAACTCGGTTTTTTCCATTTTTTAAACAAACTACAAAACGACTTTACTCCAACCTCGATAACTCAGCTGTTTCTGGTCCGATCGACTTAAAATTTTGACACGTTTCAAGCAATGGTTAGTACTCTAGAATGACCTGGTTACTGGTTTACTACGAGCGCCATCTCTGGTTTAGTCTCGGGAGTTATTGATCGATGTGTTACTTATCTCAATAATAACAAACTGGATCCGACTTAGAAATGAGCACTTGTAAACTGGGCCAGAATTATTTATCAGTCTTGGGTGATCACTGAACTCTTTCCTGCACCAATATCGTGTGCACACGGATCTCACTTACCCTCTTCCTTTCTGTAATCAAGCTCATAACTCTTCAGTCTGTTGTTCATTCCTCAAATTATTCTATCTGATAATTTCGTATTTTCTCTACTTCTTACATATAAATGTCTATTTACATTCGGCATGGTTTGTTTACATGGCGAGGTTCAAATAACGTCAAAAAGAAGATCTAAAGTTTAGTTGAAGGGGGAAACCTGAGAATCTGTTACTAAAGAGCGAGAAAGAGAGAGATAATTTTTTAAGAAGAGTCTGAAGAAGATGGTAATCGAAGACATCATTACGAATATGTAATATTTTAATTGTGAAATTAGCAATAGAAGGAGCATAATTCCAATTCAGAATAATTTGAAAAATGAAAATGAAAAAAAAAAATTATCTTTAGTATTTTTATGGGAAGAACAATTTACCAATCTGTACAAGGACTCAATTTAGGAAAATTGAGCTTAAAAAACACTGTTATATATAATTGTTCGAAGATCTGAAACAGTCTTCAAAATAAGGGCCAATCACACAACCGAAAGCTGTGTTTATTGTCTTGATAATTTGTTATTATCACTGAAAATCAAAAAAAAAAATTATTTTATTTAAAATATTGTACTAAAATGCACCTAAAATTTTATTTGTGTGACAGTAAGAAAATGCGTCTTATATTTTTGACATAAAATTTTAAAGCAATATGTTTGTTTCTTAGTAAAATTGATTTGTTCAAGTTTAGAACGAGGTTTGATTAAAAAGTAATGCCTTCTTAACCATAACTTTTATTTCTAATCTGAATTTCGAAACTCCCTCTGTACTTGAAAGGTATATGCGATGTTTTCTATGTAACTTGGTTTTGTTTGTTACCAGTTATTGTAAATGTGCAGAGAATTTAGGAAGATAGTAAGTGACATTGAAATGACGTTGAAGCAGAAAGGCGTCATTGCACCCACCTTGCGACTTTCTCCACTACTCAAAAATGAAGAGATGTGACTTTCATTATGACAACGATGCAAAAGCTTCTGCAGATAGCGATCACTGGAATTCTTCTCCAAACAGTTCTTCCGACTTGTCATGGGTTGGTACAAGTGCATTAGGAGGGCCAAATCTATGTCAAAAAGTGCAATAAGAAGAGGCTACGTATAGCTTTCTTCTAAAGAAGTATAGTGACAATCATGTGACAAGTAAGACCTTTAGGGGCATATAGGCATTGCTTTTCAAGCACATCTTAGGTAGAACATATAGCTTTATAGTAAAGAAAAATTGAGAAAATCAGTCAACATATAAAATTCTGAAGGACATGTTGCGATTACTTTTCAATCGCAGCTTAGGTAGAATATGTAGCTTACTAGAAAAGAAGAGTTGAGAAAATCAGTCAACAAGTAAAATTCTTACGGACATGCTGGGATTACTTTTCAATCGGAGCTTAAGTAGAGCATGTAGCTTTCTAGTAAAGAAGAATTGATAAAATCGGGTCACAAGTAAACAATTTATGAATATGCAAGTATTATTTTTCAATCAAGACTAGTAGCTTTACCTCTTGAAATGTTCCCAACGTCCATTCTATAGAAAATTTTTAGTTTACATGCAGAGAAAGAATTTATATATTTATATCCTAAAATCAGAATCTCCATCATATTGGATAGTCCAGTGTTGTCATCTATTTAGCAAAACTTGAAATTATTTGGCGGGATCCTTGTTCCACAAGCATTTGAAAATGGCGGATAAGAAGAAAGCAACAATTGAAGGCATGTCCGTTCTCTATTTAAATTTAGTTTTATTATACTTTTACATATTATTTGCAATTAAAAATAGCTAATATATGATTTTAAATGTGTGAATAATGAAATTATGTTGTATATTTAATCCTTTATTACTTTTTTATGATAATCAAAGCTATAAAAATGTCTGTGTCCAATACAGCAGACATTGGAAATTGATCATATAACTATGCTTTCAAAAAATACAAGAAAGTTTTTGATTTCGACAAGGAATATTTATTGTGTTTTTGAATAAGGGAATTATTTATTTGTGTGACTAAATTTCGAACAAATACAAAAAAAAAAAAAAAAAAAAAAAAAAAAAAAAATTTGTTAAAAAAAAAAGAAAATAATCTTTTCTCTTTATGTAGGTGCTTATTTTGAATTTTGAATATTATAATTTAATATTGGTACAATTGGGTTTTCAGGAATATTTGGAAACGGATGTTATTTATGTGCCGAAAAAGACGCTAAAAAATCTTGGAAGCCATAATGAATGTCAATGTGTCAGGCATTGATATTAGTGATAAAGATGATGATTATATGAACCAGAACAAGATAAAGTATCTAAAAGTGATAAACTGCCAAAAAACATAAAGTACAGGGAAACCCAGATTGACAGTTCCTTTGATAAGAGCTCGAGTGATGATGATGAACCTCTCATTAGTGAAATGAAAAAAACCTCGACACACCATAAGAATATGTACTTCTGTTTAACTGTTCAAAATGATTGTTTTGTCGAAGCAAATTTATAAATGTCTATATAGCTTTGTTTGTATATCACTATGATAAATTCAAACGTAAAGTTTTCCATTTATATATTTCAGCCTTTCTCTTTCTTTTTAACTTAAGTGGCCTAGCGTTTTCCATTAAATTATCCATTGATAACATTTATTTAATACTAAAAACTTTTAATTTGATGAAAAATACTTTTGTGTTCTTTGAATTCATGTAAAAAACATTAAATAAACATAATTTTGCATTTTAATTAATTAGAATTATTTGTCTGTGTGACATTCGCAGTGTATCAGTAACACATGTTTTTACAAGACTAAGACCGAAAGTTCATTATCCTCCTCATTATCCTCCATTATTAAGTTCATTATCCTCCTCAGTCCCAGCGTCGTCTGCAGGAGACAGCAATACTTTCAAAATATGCCTCCAAGTTAAATAAAAGGCGATATTGGTACCCAGAATTAGTTAATTTTCTTGGTAGTTCTGAAAAAAATGATTTTTAATGAACATTTTGCATTCGTAGCTTATATATGGTAAAATTAAAATGGTGCTTTCCGAGAGAAAGATAATTATACTTTTGCTCATCTCTAAGTGTTCATATTTTTATTATTTGTGTAATAAAAAATTATTAAACACACTGTTGAATTCCTTAAACTTTTGCTGTGTATGAATATCATTATTAATTTCTTACTCAAATCTTCCCACTTCTGATTTAGAATGCATTGACGCCTGCAGAAGACATTGGATCAATGACTATCAAAATAACTCGATTTGAAACTATAATTATGGAATTTATTTCAGCTCCGAATGATATTATTTAATTTCTAACTGAATTCACCAAATGTAGATATTTAAAGGATACAGGGAAGAATCTGTCAGAAAATGAAATGAAACATAATTAGTGATCACTAAAATTATATCTAATTTAAAATTTCCCAGAAATCGAATGTATAGGGCAGAAAAAACTATAACATCCGCACTCGCAGACATTTCTTGGAAATCACGTGTTTTCAGTAAGAAACAACTTAAAATTGAGAAATTATTTAAGATAAAGAGAGAGAAAAAAACACGAATGTGTGATAAATTTTGGAAATTAGGACTCTTCTGCAAACAGTTCGGACAGGAATATTTTGTGATTCAAATTTTACATTATGCTCATTATGCTAATTATTATGAATGATTCGTTAAATTACGATTAAAGAAATATTTTAAATTAACATTATGATGTCACTTTGTCCCAATGTCTCCTCCAAGATACACTTGATTTCACAAAAATGAAAATGAAAATATTTTTTTTAAAAAAAATTTCAGTACTTTTTGATGTATTTAGAACCGATTGATATAAATTATTCTAAAATTTCTGGTTCAAAGTTGACTTTGGGTTTGAGGAGGTTATAATTTATTGGTCAAAAATTGTAATTCTCTTAATTTGTTTTAAAAAAAACGACTGTATATACTGTTTTGTACTATACTTTAGATGATGTATTTTAAATTAGGAGAAAATGCTCAAATAATGTGTTGCTGTGTCTCAAGAGGTTAAATAGAATTTGTAGCTTCAGGTATAACAAAAATTGTGAAAATCGGGTTACAAATAAAAATGTTATGGCCATACAGGTATAAATTTTCAATCAAGTCTTGTACCTTAAAAGCATCAGCAAAAACCGTGTTTTTACTTCAGAGAACAAAAATGGCTGAATTGTAAGTGACCTCAGCCTCCTTGACGATAAAGGACACGTACAACGCAACCGCCTTCTTTCACTGTACCTCAAAATCCTGAGGCTATTTCTTTTCTGTTTATACAGATGGACTTTATGGAGAGCGCATTTCCTTTTCATGAGTCCATGAAGAGGTCTTAAGTGAGCAGCGAGTGACCGTTCTATTTCCTGCAGCACCCATAAAAAAGTATTTTTGTCGGGAGTGGTTTAAGAAAAGATTTAATATACATACGACTTCTCCCGGAAGGATTTTATATTTTCCTCTTTAATAATGTAGCTTATATGGTTAGAAAGAGTTTAGTATCAAAGTTTTTATTTTGTAGACCACTAAAAACAGTTTTGTGTGTTATATATTTAGTTAAAACGAAATGATTTTTCGCTTGAAATATTTATATATTCATTTAACTTTAACACATTTATAGAGCTATGCATAATATACTTTTGACTTCGGAGACACTTTTGATTTATCTGAAGTGTCTAAACTGTTGTAGAGGCTAGACAATATAAATTTTTGTTTTCGTGCATAGTGTTTTAGAACAGATTTCCAACGCGTTTCTTAACTTTGGTATAATTTATCAGACGGCAGTTCAAATTTATAGACACTAAAAGAGAGTAATTTAAAATTCAGCGTGCAATAAAACGGGGAACGTAACTTTGCAGTGCTTTCAAACATATGATTTCAGGAATTCAGTAAAATATGAAAATGTTTTTGTTTTTTTGACCAAAAAATTAAATTGTATTTCTTTAAGCGGAAAATTTACGAACAGTGTTATAGGAAGATGGTTCAAAAAGTATTTTGAGGATAGATGGAAATCCTGGAGTAAGATAGAGTCCTCATTATGTACTACTACTTAAATGGATCCTAAATAAATACGACACTGATTTAATGGTTAGGTTTTATTATCGCCACTTCAAGTTATCATTATATCGATGAGACCTGAATTCATTGCTATTTACCGGAAACCAAGTAATAATCAGAACAATGGGATGCTTACGATAAAACAGCAATGCTGAAAATGAAGACAATGACATAGAATGGAAAAGTGGTGGTGGTGTTTCTGGAATGCAAAGAGTGATATTTCACCGACTTCTCAGCTAAAGAAAAAGAAAAAAAAAACTATCAGTGAACAATACAACAGTGTATTATCCCATTCCCATTCTTAATGTCCACTTTCCTATTATTCGAATGGATTTTTTCTGAATCAAACACGTACAATTTTGACACTAAATAATTTGTTGTTTTTACAGTTTTCACTTCCAATAACTGGCTAAATTAATAAACGGCGAATTATAATAAATTTTCTCACCAAATATCTAAATTTAATATGAAAATATTCACTTGGTTCCATGATGTATAAATGTTATATCAATCGCAAACAACGATTTTGAGCATGCTTTACATGCGAGTCTGAAAGTTTAAAGAAATATTTTATTAAAAATAATCAATCATTCATTTGTAAAGCTTAAATTATGCAAGATTAAGTTTGTATCCACTAAAATGAAGGAATTGGGATCAAAATTTGTTTAGTTTTTGTACAGAAAAATTCCCAATATTAATTTATTTTGACTTTTCTATCATAGAGAGAACAACATATTTAATTACGTTTCTCATTTCTAGTTGAATGAACTCAATTTTCATGCAGAGAATATGTTCCATATTTTTTTCAAACTGGCTTGTGCAGGAAACATGTTTCATACAGCTTGGTTCGTTTAGTAATGCTAAAAGAAAAAAAGAAGAGTATTCAATAAAAGCTTTCAAGCATCTGAAAAATGATGAAAGAATGTAACTTTGCTTTATACTTACGAGTTTAAAGTATTAATACATAGATGCTAACAACAACAACAATATGTATATATATATATATATATTAATTCTTATTTAAATATCCTCTTAAAATACGAGAAAGTTAAAAAAAATAAACACATTTCTTAAATTCTGAGTTATAAGCATTTAACTAAACATTCATTTCTAAGCAAAATTTAAAAATAAAATAATGTTTTCTTGCCCTTTTACGGAAGAAAAATAAATGAACAGCTCGAAAATTCATTAAATTAAATAAAACTGATTTATTAAAATCACTATTATTTCAATGCCTTTTGAAGAGGAGAACTCTTATTAAATAGCCGCCTTGTTAAAGGTATATAACGCATACTACATACAAAAACTGCTGATTAATTTATAGATCCTGAATTAATTCAGATATTTACCTACGTACTACATTATTTTATATTGTTATTTTGTTTTAATATTTATTTTATACCTTTATTCTGTTAACATATTACATTAATTCCGAAAACGTGAAATCAATTTTTTTTGAATATTTTTATTTGAGAATCTAACAATCTCTAACTGTATTAAGATTCATAGAAAGGCGAGATGAAATACATTTCTGTTACAATTATACGCATACTAAATTCTAAAATAAGATCTAATTGGAGTTTGATTTACATTTTCATAGCACTGTTAAAAGAAATAGCAAAAAAGCAATTCAAAATATAAATAATTAAAAGCGAAACATTCCGTGCCTATAACCTGATCTGTGTTTCACAAAATACATCTTTTTCTTTTTATCAAATATAAAATTTGTTGGTAAATGTATAAGTAGAACAATGTTGAATATACGTAAAAAAATTAGTATTTTATCCGGTAATTATTTCTTTAAATTTACTCTAGATAGATATGATAGTTGATGACTGTAATGTTATCATAATAAGGAGTATTCCAAAGGGAAACAAATGCAATTCTATATTAATTAAACACGCGTGCGCTATTAGAGTAGTAATTTACAAATAGCGACAAAGTCAAACGTTTTGTTTATAATTAATTTTTAAATTTCCTTTAAAAATGTACTATAAGGTTACTAAAATCTGCAGAAATATCATAGTGGTAAGAAGTTTGACCACTACTCCTTTAATTACGTGTATTTTATCTCACTAAATACAACACAAATAAAAAGAACGTTTGATTAGAACAACAAAAGATTAGAAATTCCTTACTCAGATTTAAAATATCTAATAAAATAGCTCTGGATATATATAAGATAAAAGCAATGTGAGCCAAATAATTCTTCTCCTACTTTCTAATGTATGGAATCTTGATATCGAAATCAGCAAATATGATTGTTTGTTACTTCTCAGGAGGTAATAGTTATAATGATGAAAATATTCACCGATGTTCAAAATTAAGAGAATTTGCATATTTTGTTAAATTTTATAAAAGTAATTGAACGAAACGTAAAAATACCACTTCGAAACAATGATGCAAATCTTGTACGTCGAATACGTAGGCGTATAAGCTTATGTGGGTGGAACGAGTCGAAAAACAGGATTTATAAGCGCACGAGCCAATATCAGCATTTCGTTCGCTAGCACATTTCGCCGAATTTCATGTTTTTTGCATCAATCGCTTGAAATAAAATTCAAACAGTAAAAATGTGTAACGACCAACGTTTATATGATGGAATGAGATGGTGAATTGGGTATATGTGTTAGAAGCAGACCAGAGTCTCAAATCCAGATTTGCAGAAAATTCGATTCAGCGCCCAGCATCGTGTTGAACTTATGAAAACCAGTTTCAGGATACCGGATTGGTCGTGAGAAAGCCTGATAAAGGTCATCCAAAAGTCACGACAGCCTGAGAAGATCGTCATTTGTCCACTATAACAAAGCGTAACAGGGATGCTACAGCTTTTCAGGTCTCTCATAAGTTGTGTGTGGTCTCAGGAAATCGAGTTTCAAGGGCAACTGTTTCCAGAAGACTTCATGAGAGAGGACTGTTTGCAAGACCTGATATTTGAGACATTCTTAGTACTGCGAACAGGAGAGTCCGCTTAAAACGGATCAGAGATCATACAGATTTCTTTTTAGTGGATGACAACGCGAGGCCTTAAAGAGCTCATCTAGTCGTCGAATTTCTGGAAAGTGAGGATATTCGCCGCATGGATTGGCCAACCAGATCTCCAGATCACAATCCTATAGATCATGCCAGGAACACTCTAGGGAAGGCAATTGCAATTCACCACTCTTCTCCGAGAACAAAGTCTACCACATTCCCCCAAGAGCTGAAAATCGTTTTGTTGAACGATTGGGGCCAATTGCCACAGGAACTCATGAATTCTCATATTTCCAGCATAAAATAAGGGCGCAAGGCCTGTATATCTGTAAGAGGGGAGTATACCCCTTATTAACTCATTTTTTGTTCGATTCTGCAACTGCTGTTTCCTACCTTGGAACTCCGAAAAGTGTTACGCATGATCATACGTTTGTATTATAATTGTTGGATGGGTATTTATTTATTTATTTATTGTATTATATCAACACTATGTGCTAACCAAATTTCATTAAAACCTGTCCAGTAGTTCTAGAGGTAATCGAGGAAATCGAAAAATTCTCTTAATTTTGAACACCAGTGTATTATTGTTTCTTAATGATTTGACTCCCAATGAAGTCTTAGAAGTTTATCCAGTATTCTATGGATTCCTTGGAATTATTTTGGAAATTCTTAAAGGAATTAAGGAGTTTTAATGATAAAAACTCAAGGTATTTTTTTGATTTTCAGTAAACCAATTAAGTGTTGCATTTCCTACTTCTATTAATGTGTATGAAACATATTAATTAAAATAAATCGTATTTATATGAACAAGATTACTATATATCAATCTGTTGTTCTTATACAGAAGACTAACAGTAAGTCTTTTTAGATATAATTCTTCAATAAAACTAATTTTATTTTAAATTATTTTAATATCAAATGTATTTACTATTCATAATTTATGATGTCAAATATTTATAATTATCATTAATCATTTTAGAATCATTTATATATTATCAAAATTTATTACTTATTTATTATTATCAAAATTTATTATCTCCTCAGTCCCAGGGTCGTTTGTACGAGACACTAAACAACATTTTCAAAAAATGCCTCCAAGTTAAATAAAAGGCATTATTGGTACCCAGAATTAGTTAATTTTCTTGTTAATAGATGGTAGTACTGAAAAAAAAAAGATTTTTAATGAACATTTTGCATTCGTAGCTTTTATAAGGTAAAATTAAAATGGTGTTTTCCAAGAGAAAGAAAATTATATGCTTGCGCATCTCTAAGTGTTCATATTTTTATTATTTGTGTAATAAAAAGTCATTAAACACGTTATTTAATTCCCTAAACTTGCTGTCTATGTGTAACATTATTAATTTCTTACTCAAATCTTCCAACTTCTGATTCAGAAAGCTGTTTAGCTTTTGCGAGACTTTGGGTCAATGGTTATCAAAATCACTCGATTTGAAACTATAATTATGGAATTTATTTCAGCTCGAAATGATGTTCTTTAATTGCTAATTGAATTCACAAAATGTAGGTATTTAAAAGATACAGGAAAGTATCGGTATCTGTGAAAAAATGAAATGAAACATAGTTAGTGTTCACTAAAATTATGTCTAATTTAAATTTTTCCAGAATTCGAATGTATTGGGCAGAAAAAACTGTAAAACTCCCGCACTCGCAGACAACATTCCTTGAAAGTCTTGAGTTTTCATTAAGAAACAATTTAAAATTGAGAAATTATTTAATAGTATTATATAAAGAGAAAGAGAAAAAATCGAAGGATAAATTTTTGAAATTAGGAATCTTCTGCAAACAATTCGGACAAGAATATTTTTTGATTCAAATTTTACATTATGCTCATTATGCTAATTATTACGAATTACTCATTAAATTAATATTAAATAAATATTTAAATTAACATTATGATTTTATTTTATCCGAATGTCTCCACCAGGAGACGCTTAATTTCTCAAAAATAAAAATAAAAATAATTTTTTTTAACATTTTTCAGTGCTTTTTAATGTATTTAGAACCGATTGATACAAATTATTTTAAAATGTATGGTTCATAGTCGACCTTGGATCGGAGGAGTTTAATACATAGTTTATAAATAATTAATTAGGATTCTAAGAAAAATTCTCGAGTGTATTATAACATTTGTTTCTTAGAACATTACTTAAAATCGTTTATTATTTATGATACATCATTTTGTGTTTTTTCATATTTACATTATTTTATGTTTTTTTCATAATCATAATAATTACTTAAGATATTGCTAATGTATTTTTATTTAGGGTCTTAAGAAAGAAAGACATGTGTATGTATTAATAGAAATACAATTTTAGTCAATAATTATTTCATACGAATTAACATGCTTCCTACTTAATTTATTACACACACACTATGCAGAGATACGAAAAGATAGACGAATAAATGGATAAACGGGGAATCTAGGAAAAATATCGATTCTCTCAATCTCAATCGAGAAAATGTCTATAAAAGGAGTAACAATGGTTAAGAATCCTTTCTCTCAGTCATTATCATAAGAAAACAAATCTATGGGAATATGAAACCTGTTATTCATGTATAATTTTCTAATATAAATAAGATCAATATTTACGTATTCGTCACCGTTTTATAAATCTTTTTTGCTGACCACAAGATCATATCATCTGATCATCCCCCTTGGCAAGCTAAAAATCCTAAGGATGATTCTCAAATCGTCCCTCTTTTAGGCTTATCTTTGGGGAAAAGGGACAAATCCCGTTTCCGCCGATACCAACCGGTCACTTTAATATTCCCCCTGCAGCAGTGAAAACACTCACTTTTCATCAAACCGCTGAAACAACACACTTCAATACACCATCCTCTTTTAAAGAAATGGCCATACCAACTCGAAGCGACCACAACTTCCAATATCTTCCCACCCCCATCCACAAACGAAAAGCTCTAAAAACCTAGGGGGAGCGATTCTATCTTCCCTTTCACCCTCCCTCCTCCAAAAGAGATCCCCTTAAGGGGCTCACGGAAAACAGGAAAAAAAGTGGAAAGGAAAACACCCTCTTCTGCTCTAGTATGGGAAAAACTGGAATGTACTTAGGCAAAATTCAATTGGATTTGACTTCTGGTGATTTTTGGGGAAGTAGAAGCGTTTTATTCAGAACGTGAGGGTCCTCCCAGCTGTTGGATTCAGGATCTTTTTTTTATCCAAATTTTTTTTCTTAGGCATCACTCCCAGAAATTATGACGAACGATAGCAAGATGGGTGGAGGAGAATATTAGGGATTCCTTCCCGTCCCTGGAGAATTCCCCCTTCGATATGAAAAATAACTGTCATCAAGAGGCATGATAGCTGACGGTTTGTTATCGTTAGAGTCTACGGATCATTTGACTTGCTGCAGGTTTTAGTGAAATTAGGTATGAATCAGACTTATTTTTTTGGTGAATTTGAATTTTTGTTGGAAGAGGGAAAGTTTTGAGAAGACAAATTGGAAGATTAAAGTAAAATATATACAGTTTGGAGAGCCAATTTTTTTCCCTTCTTTCTTTAACTGAAATTTGAACTGTGATATTACAATTCGACGTAGTCAAATAGTTGAAAATGAGGGGATTTAGGCTGAGTATAATATTGTTCAGAAACAACTGTTGAAACTATTGTTGAATTTTCTAAGATATAATAAAAGGCTGAAAATGTTTGGGAAAGTTTAAAAAAAAAAGTCAGAATATATTACACTTGGTTTATTAAAAAAAGATTCCAGAAAAATTTAGGATGGTGAAATTTTTAAGAACATGTGTTGATTTCATAGAAGGTTTTATAAAAAAAATACAACATGCATTAATATTTCTTTACAATGCTTTGGGGGGGGATAAAAATCTTTTTTGCCTAAAAAATGAAATTCACAAAACAAAGTCTCCCTTATTAAGGATTTGAATATAATAAAATTTATTTTATCTAAATTGCTTTATGCATTACTATTTTGTTTATTAGTTACTTTGATTATCTATAGTTGTCCCTATATGGTGGATTCCCCTTTGATTATCTATAGTTGATATTATAGTTGTTCCTAACTTTATTGATAAATGTGTTTTAATTAAATAAATATAAATTCCATAAATTTTAATTTTACAAAGGAGTGCTCTCAAATAATTTTCTTTTTTTACAGTTATTTGCATGTTAAATGTATGCGTAGATTTTGTGTTTTAAATGTTTACAGTTTATAATTTTATACGTAAAAATATCCCTACATTTAGCTAATAATTCCTTATAGTAAATATTCTTAGACGAGAGTACGGTTAAGAAAAAAAATCTAAAAAATCATTACTTTTAGAAACATTATACTTAGTTAGATCGTTTATTACCCTCACTTTCAAATGTATAAGATAAATTTATTTAATAATTAATTAGTAAAATATTAGTAAAAAATTCAAAAAGTAGTAAGCGTTAAGTAATACGATTGCTTATTACTTAAAACTATAAATTGAGCATTTGTCATAAAAAATACTGTATTACAGCTTAATGCTTATATTTAACCAAACGACAATAGCTTGTTTTGTCTCAAAGAAAAATCGTCTGTTATTTCCTTGGCATTAAATGCACTTATGTACTGTGTTTTTATTTAAAATATTTACTTTTATTCTTGCATTATTAAAATGAAACATTTATAATATTTTTACTTTACATACTTCTTTATATACAAATTTTTGTATTTAATGCATTACAAGTAATTTTAAATTAATACCTAATATTTTTATAATCCAAATATTATATATTTTTTTTATAATTAATACAATACATATTGTTGTAATATTTCAAACGTTATAAAATAATACAAATATTACGGATTACTTTTAATTCATTCATCATTGCTTATATATATAGCTCACAAAATGCATAAATTAATTCATACACTTAATACATATTCATTATTTCTAATTCCTATATTTATGTTTCATGCATAATTGTATCATTGTCAGATATTCTTTATATAATATTCTTATTCAGATTGTAATTTTTTTCTAATCACTTTTTCAAGATTTTTATTCTGCTTCAGTATAACTAAAATGCTTGCGTTACATTCTTTATTATCTTTTATACTTAAGCATATATAGATATATACAAGGTGAAGATATTGTTAAAGGGTGGGGTCGATCAATGTCCTTCATTCAGAAATCGTTTTATGATATAAGAAATTCACGCGATCTCTTTGTGTGATTACTTCTAACAAATAGCAGCCATCCAAATTCCATGTACAACACGAGAGTCATGACAGAGCCTCGTAATTTTGAACTACGGTAAAGTACAACACCTGAGCTGGTAACTCCCTCCAAAAACTCTTCCACACTACTCCAAAGGGATGATTTGGATCATTAGCGAGATTTAACGTCTTCGGGCTTTTGCGGCATCAGAGATCGAACCTACGACTTGAAGAAAAAAACACCTCCCGCGAGTCTGTAATCATGATCACTAGGCTACCATGACCACCGGTGATGTTTGGAAGCTTTGAGACCCAAACAGACCGTGCCTTGATTCCACCAAATACCCTCGTGATAGATAATGGTGTTTGCTGTGCGTTGCATATAACTGAATCTTAAAGGCTTAAATTTGTTTAAAAGTTTAATGAATGGAGTATCTGCTTAGCGGTCGTCTTTATAAATGTAGCACAGCAATTCAAATGTATGAAGTTCATCACCATCAGATCAGTGAATTGCTTTGATCTCGATATTCGAATATGCATACAAATAAATGTAAGTATAAAAATTATTATTATTTAATATCGCAAAATGCATTGAAAATACTTCCAAGATTATCTTTCTCACACTGTAATTTCATAAAGCTACATATGTACAATACTCTCAGAAGGAACATTTATGCATACCTTTTATATCGAGTTGGAGTAAAACGTTTTCTTAAGATAAAGTAACAACGTAAAATTTAGCAGTAAATATATATAAAATGAAACGCATTTACTAAATTGGACTTATTATCCTTTAATATTGAATAAAGTTTATTTGTATGACTAATTGCGCAAATGTGGCATTGCTAAAATAAATTAGGTTTTTAAAAATTCGATTTTTTGAAGGTAAATTTAAGTATTTATATAATAATTTCGGCTTCTGATAACAATACGACATCATATATTTTATTAAATATCTAAATTACAGAGATCAAAATTAAGTTCCTGTATCGTGAAAAAATTGAACACTAGATTTATATATGTGTGTTGGAAAAGGAAAGAAACGTTCAAAACATTTTTTTCTATTGCTAGCAAGGAAATGTTTCAAAATTGTTCCACCAGAGACACGGTAATTGTTTATTTTTCACATAATCTTACATTAAGTTTCTTTTTCTCTTCTTGCATATTTTTTGCCATATGCAAGAAGACCTGATTTAACGAAACTACTTATACAAGGCAAGAGCAATACAAGGGCAAGATACTGATACAAGGGCAAGAGCAATTTTTTTTTTGTACAATTTTATTTTACGCATTTCGTTATGCTGAAATAATTTGTTTATTTTTTAAATAATTCTAGTATTAATAAATAATTTTCTCTATAAATATTCCTGAAAATTAAACAATAAACAAAAGATTAAAGAAAGCAAGTTCACTATCACAGAATCCGAGCTTCCTTTCTTAGTAAAACAGTTCTCTGTAATTTTGTAGATCTAATCTTTGAATAAATTTTATTTATTTATTTGATTCTTCATCCGATTTAAACAGATCGAATCTCATTATTAGAACACTTTTATACAAAGCAAGAATATTTTTATTTTAAAGTTTTGTGAATTTTAAGTGCTTTTACATGTTGACTTGACTGATGGTCGCTTGTTTGTTTGTTTATTTACTGCGACATTCGCTTAGAAACTTACATCCTGTAATAGTAACCTTAATTTAAGTTACTAAGATGTTTTCCTTTCAAACAAGATAAACATTTCAGTAAATTTTGTAGCACTTAAATTTTATTTTATTTTATTTATTCCTACGTAGCAATGTTCTTTGACGTCTGATTGTTTTGCCTTTTTTACTCACACTCACTCGAGATTCTAGGAATTCTTCTTTTAAAAAAGAAGCAGAGATTTGTGCAATCGATGCTTTTTTTTCAATATTTACTTAACTAATGAGAACTCTCATTAAAATTAGGTATTTCTAATTAAATTTAATTATTTACAAGAACTGCAAAAGTATCTTTCAAAGAAACTTGATTTTCCTAAAGCGTTTGATTAACAAATATTTATGAGAATACATCTGATTTTTGTCCAGTAAATATATATAATCGTCATAAATGTAATAGACATTGAAAATAATTTTTTTCTAGTAAAGAAAGCTCTATTGTTTTCGCAGTCTCCTGCTAATAATGAATTAATCATTTTTTTAAAATATTTTTTAAATCAAAAAGTAATTAAAAAAAATCATTTGTATTATTTTCATACAGTTAACTGAAATTCCTAATGTGCTCCAAAATCGAAGAATTTAAACATTTATAGTAACAAGATTTATCTTTTCTAATATTTCAGAGCTTTTCTTTCGTTCTTTGATATAATATGAACTCATTTTTTTAAATGTTCATAGGTAAAAAATGTTCATAGGTCTGTCATATTTTGACTTTCTCTATCTTTGGTCATTTTATTCAGATATCAATGAACTTGTAAATAAAATATTAGTAATTCGAATTACTATTTTCATTTAGGCAATTAGAAATATATGATAAAATATATAATATTTGCAATAAAGATGTATCTTAAAAGTTAAACTTTGTTTGATCTCAAACCTGAATTTTTTACATCCCTGCAGATTTCAGTAGCTTGGTTGATAAATTTAAGGGCTCGTAATGAATGGATCATACGTTTGGTTAATAACTCCATTCAAGGATCGTCGTGCGAACTCCTAAGGTATGTTAAATATGCCAAAGCTCTGCGTTATTGAAACCAGAATATAGCGAGTTGGATGCCAGCCCTGGAGTCAGCTTCGCCATGATTCAAAAGTTACGAAGCGCCTCGGTTTCTGAGTCTGGCATAAATTATATATTTTTATATATGTTTGTGTGCGTGTATAATATAATTTTAATGAATAATCTTGTTCCTTAATAACAATATTTCCTAAGAATCCAATATAACATGAAGCTCTAGGGCAGTAGACCCCACTGAATGCCGTTAGCAATAATGTTGGAATGCGGTTACTGTAATGCTACTAGATAACACCGTGCAAGGAGATCGTAGCCATTGTTACTATAGAGAACGAGAGGCAGAATGCCGCCAGGCCTTCAACAGGCAACATCACATATTTCTTGAGTAAATGCATTTTATGTTTATGTTCACCCAGATAAATCATTTTAAAATTCAATGAATCTTTTATTTACTAGAAATGGACATTGTTATTATAATGGCTTGTAAGAATCTGCATAGAAGTGGGATTGATGGATATTATACACAATATTTGACATTTATTCTCTTAATCGTACGGGGACGATATCCCGATTCAATATAATCATGATTCGATAGCTATACCTATAAGAATTGGACAGGTAAAGTGCATACTGGATCACGACAGATGTTGATAGAATTGAGAGAATTTTCAAATTATGTCTATGTTTGCAGAAAGACATTGGGCCAAAGGCAATAGTTCTGCCACCAAAAAATTATGCAAATATTCATTCGAATATGTAAGCGTGTTTGCAGAGCTCTGATTGTGTAAGGGTTATAAGTGCACGGAGAGTTATCAGTGATTTGTTGAATTGTACTCCTTCACCGCGTTTCTCTTAAGAGATAGGTAAATTTTTTATAATATCAGATAAAATGAGAAGCTTATATATGAGATGAAAAATTGCGGGAAATTTGAGGCTTGCTGGCTACATAAAAGCTCATTGTCGTCTGCAATTTGAGGAAACAATTTCAGTACTCTGGATCCATATCGAGAAGGATTGATCAAAATCCTCAATGACGAATGAGCATCATTAATTGGTACTATCATCTTTGGTAATTTCTCACGTGAGCTGTATTGTATCACCAGACCCTGAGTTTCACAGTCTACAGTTGCCTGAAATCTTCATAAGAAAGAGTGGAACGCCAGGAGACACAGTGTTTGCGTTGCTTTCGTTGTAGCACATAAAAGAGCGCGTTTAGCATGGTGCAGAAAACATGCATCTACCAGACTTCAGTGCAGCACCGCTCTTTTTTTAGGATATTCAGCCTGAGCACTGATTCTCGGAGTACTCGTATCTGGAGAAAGAAAAATAACATTCATCCCTCATCAGGAAAAATGTTTCCTACATTATGTTCGAAGACATCACACCTCTGCATATGTTTGACAAATGATCCCTGATTGCTATGAGTTATCGAAAAGAGAACCCGGTGCTCGACTTTTCAGAGGTGCTGTTACTCCAGAATCCCTGGTAATGGATAACAACTATCGTCCACAAACGAATCAGATGGTCGTTGATTACTTTGAAAGTGAAGATATTTGTCACATGAATTGGGCATCCTGATCTCTTGACCTTAACTCTATAGAACATGTCTGAGACGCTCTTGGGAGAGTAAATGTATCCTGCAATTTATCGATAATAATCCTGCAACTAACAAGGACTTTATAGCAGGAGAAGGATGGACTGCCACAGGGACTCCTCAACTGTATCTTGTCCAGTACGTTGTTACACTATGCGACTGGTTTTGAAAGGGGGACCATTGTCCATATTAAATTCACTTTCAGTTCAGTAATACAACGGAGAATTTGCACATCCCTGATCCATAAAATTCAGTGATAATCGTCCTTACATAAAATGATTTTTTAATCATGTATCTCTTTCTCAGTAAAAATGTATATTCATACCAAATTTAATTAAAATCTGACCATTAAGTTCTCAGAAGTTTGACACATCTTACGAATTTTCTTAGTTTTGCAAATTAGTATATATATATA
>BMAW01046497.1:0-29073 GCA_019974015.1 Nephila pilipes | reverse complement strand
GTGTGTGCTTTCCGTTTTTTGGAAGATATTTTTAATATATTTTTTTTTAATTCTGGTCCAATTTCATTTAATAGGTTCATTAGCTAGTATACTGAGATTTCGCGCACTCCAATGGATATTCAAAAAGTCGTTAAGAGGTGTGCTAAAGGAAAACTATAGTGATGTTCACTCAGCTTAAGAGTAATTCACTCGTACACCTTTAAAACGTAATTTTTGTCAAAATTTTCGATTTTCTAATTTTAACGTCAGTTTAAAATTTAAACTTGTTTCTTTATAATAGTGTTTTAATTTTGTTTATACCTTATTTAGAACTCAAATTACAGGGATTTTAATTTTACTCGATAGTTATTTTTTAATGGCATTTGAAAGTCTGTTTTTGATTTTTCTCAAAATGAGCTTTCTCGACATATTCACATATGACAACGTAGATATCAGAAACCGTTACGAACCCAGTTAGTTTTAATTTTGCAACTATTTTCCTTATATAGTTTTTAAGAATCTCTTCTACTTTCATGGTTGTAAAATTAATACATTTTTAGTAACAAAGGCTTAAATCATGTATTGCTATAACTTTTTCTGTATTTTTCATTGTTATTTGACTCGAAACGCAATAAAAATTGTAGTAATATGATTTTCATCATCAAAGATGTACCAGCCTTCAAAACAGTTATGATGCATAAGATAAAATTTGCAGAATAATAATATTTTTGTTTACATTTGTGTTATAAGCGTTATTCTGATAATCAATTTATGTACTATTTTCGCCTTGTTTTCCACTCCAATTTTTTTGAATTAAAAGCAGATTTTTAAATGTGTTTTTCATAGCTTTAGGTTATATTTTAGCATTAAAAAATATTTTGATAGCAAATATCAATGTATTTCAAAAAAATTTCTCCGAAGGTGTACGGATACTTTAAAAAAAGAACAAAAAAGTATCTAAAAATTCAAAAGAATTTTAAAAATAAGTCGAGCATTTTACTAAAATGGTCAGTTGTAAAATTATCCTCTTTACCATGAAAATCATTGGATAAAGAGAGGTAACATATGCTAGAAGAATCGACTGCTCTTTCTCTTGCCCCGTACAAATGGTTTTGTCCGCTGGCGGCTTTCGCCTAACCACTTCTTAGGATTGTTAAAATTGTCAACTTTGTTAAGGCGAATTTTATCAATTTTAGGATACTTAAAGCATGTTGGAAGCTTCTTTGTCACATCGAAATTAAATGTTTGTCCGAGTAAAAATTCCTGATGCATCTATTTGAACATAATACAAGAGACCTTTTTTTTTCGAAAAGCATTTTTTTAAAGATCTTGGATCCAGGATAATTGATTGGGAATGGCTTCAAAGCCTTTCATACCTGAATGATATTATCTACCAGATTAAAAAATTGAATCGTTATATTCAAAGAAGTAATAATTTTAAAGTTATCAACAAATTGGCTCAAGAAAAAAATTTTAGATTCTTGGGCAAAGTGCGAAAAAATAAAAAATACTGCCATTTCACGATCTTTTATCACAAGTAGAGTTAAATTTAACAATAAATGAGATAGACTATTACGCATGTGGAAAATCACTTAAATTTATTTTTCATTTCTGGGAAGAAGTGGTTGGCGGATATCTAATTCTGCCAAAGAAAAATATTTTATGCCCACATCATTTGGTGATTCCTGAAAAAGAAAAAAATTATTAGAAGTCATATCCGAAACTACTCTGAAGAACCCCTTAAAATGTGAAAAGGAGAATTTAGTCAGTTTTGAAATGCATGGTAATTATGAATACAATGAACTTTAGAAAAGAGCCATAATGTTTTTGTTGCTGTTTGAAAGCAAAGAAGCAAGTAAACGAGATATCTCTTGTACATTTAACAAACTAATGTAGAAGAAAATAAAACGCATTTCTGGATTTGTGATAGTATTTTTATTCTATTGAACATAATTTTTCAAACCTCTGTAATTCTATGCAATATAACCGGAGATATCTTCACTGTTTCTCTATTTTTAGTTAATTTGCTCGCTTACTTGAAAATAAAAAAAATAAAAAGATTTTGCTGTATAATGAATGAACAGTTCATATAATTTCTTTGTTTTGATTGTATAAAGGTTGATGAAAGTTATATACATATATAAAATACACATACTTATGTATATATATATATATATAATAGGTATATATATATATATATACATATAATGGGTATATATATATATCCATTATGTATATGAATATTAAATGAAATCTAAGTTGGATTGGAGGGAAACATGATATACTAATGCAAAACGATTTTAAAACACGTAAGCAATGCGATAGAACGGTAATATTCATGTAATTTAAAAGAAAAGTAAACATAAGAGGAGTCCATACGTTACTGAAAAAATTAAACAAAATGGAGGTACATCATTTATTAAGGTGTGTGATCATCTCTGACATTTAGATATGCTATTTAAATTATTTCCGATACTAGCTATGACATCGTGCATGATTTGTGGGCTGAAAGGGTTTCAAACGTCAAGGAGCTCTTTTCAGTTCTGGAATGAAGCTTGGCGGTAGCGGAAAGTTTTCTAGACGTCTACCGATCCTATCCCGAACGTGCTCTATAGGAGTAAGATCAAGTGAATGAGCAGGTTACGTATGCGTTGAATATTTTTTGTTGCATGGAAGTCGTCAAACATGCTCGTACTGTGACAAAGCGCGTTATCATTCATAAGACTGAATTCAGGACCGACAGCTCCTTGAAACAAGTGAACAACCGGCTCAAGAATTTCATCTTTGTATCTTTTAACAGTCAGAAACTCCCTCTCAAAGATAAGGAGATCTGTTCGGCCGTCCGGCGTGATGTCAGCCCACACCGTGACTCCCCAAGACAAAAGTGATGTTTTTCTGTGATGTCTTCAAGATGGGAATGAATTCCACTTTCTCGGAATATCGTTAGACGATAAGAATAAGTGTTTAGAATAAAACGAGGTTTATCACCGAACATTACGCGTATCCATTGCCCCAAATTCGAATTTAGACGAGCGCAGTTATGCTTAGATGTTAGGAAGAATGCAAACACACCCACCATATGAAGAGATCAACACGATAGTATCTCCTGTAAACTGATTGACAGGATATTCAAACATCTGTGACGGGTGGGAGCTCTGAACCCAGTTCTCAGACACAACTGTCCTTCTGACGTCGAGCAGACATTGGCCTTTGTGAACTGTTGTGACTCTTGACCGACTGGTGCTGGTTCTTGATTAACGTGTTCCGTACTTTAAAACCACGCCCCCAGTTTTGAGATCACTTATTTAATCCTATTTAGAATTTCAGGCACAACAGCTTTTGATCTTCCGAATTCGAGCACTGCAATGAATCTTCAATTCTCAAACATGTCATGTTGTCGTGTTTGTGTCATTATTCATTCCATTTAATCAATAATATCGTTCCTTAGAACACGTATTTTATGAAACCTGCCGAGTGAGTCGGTTTATACTCGTTCTGACATACGCGAGTGCTTTACGTATGAAGACCTTCGTTGAAGTACTTTGCACGAAGACAAAGTTTCACATTCAACAAATAGTTTTTCATAAGTTATATCAAACAAATTGACCAATATTTACTCACTTTATTTCGCCATTTACCAGTTATGGGTAACTTTTAGATACGAATGTAAGTATTATACAGCACATAAAGATGCTTTTTTCATCAAAAGTTGAAATCCTAAAATTGGAATGGGGGGATTCCTATCAATAATGTGTTGTATATATTTACAAGTTACTCAAGTCAACGAAGTTCATGTCTTCATAACTTGCAACACTCCCAGGCCATCAAACACTGGTCATGTATTAGATGTGGATAATTGGTTGGTGTTTTTATGTATTAATTCATACGTATTAAAATTAAGAATTACAATTCACTTAACTTTTATAAATATCTAAGTTTGCTTCAATAGTAAGAAAAATGAGTTTTCCTTCACAAATAATAAAAGTTAATCTGTAAGTAACAATCTATCATCGCGAGCAATGTATGTTATTCTTTTTAAGGATAAGTCTCTGATTAATATGTTTATTTCACATTAATATTGGTTGAAATTATCAGAAAATTGATTTCATTAATAACTATATAAATCAGTTAATCAGTTTAACACTTATGCTATTACCCTCAACTCTCTCCATCAAATGATTAAATGATACTCTTGCTTTTCTTCATTATATTTCTTTTAACGATAATATTTTTTTCGCTTAATTTTACTCATTTCTAACATAAATCGATTCCTGATAACTTCTAATCAATTTATTCAATTTCATTAGCGTATCAAAAGTTTTACCACTTGAAGAATGATGAAATGACAGATATTCAGTTCTCATCATGCAACTGCTTTGCATATTGTGTCTCCCGATTACATTTGTATGTTGTGATCATATTGCGTTTATTTTCCTTGAAAGCAAACGCGGCAAACATTTTGCCGAGATTCGTTTCACATCCAACGTTTTGTGCAAAATTGAAAACACTGTACCTTGCGATATGCTAATGACCGCAACTATTTCGCGGACTTTGATTCATCGAACACTCAAAATCATACCTTGGATTTTGTCAATCATGCCGGAACAGTCACTTTCACTGGGCATTTTGAACAACGTTCATCTTTTTTTGGTGTACGGCCACGTGTGACATCATTCATCTAATTGTAAACAGTTACAAACACATAAGCAGATCTGCCATAAACTTCAGCCTACTCAGCTTTGATCACTTTCGGTATTAAGCCTTTTAAATACAAGCGCTTAATCACCTTTCGAAATTCATTTATTTCCTCCCCCCCCTAAATAAACACGTTTCTTTCTTCAATCGGCAATAAAAATAAAATAACCAAGACTTACACAGCTATCTAGAGCGTCACGATAATTTTTAAAAACAAATTATTTTTGAGATTACGAGCGCCATCTCTTGGATTTTCTTATGACTTATTGAACGATTCTCGTATGTTAATACTTCATATGGTAACTAATGGTTTTAGAAATAATTAATTTATTTTATAACTAACAGTTTATAGAATTATACTTAATTTTTTATTATTAATCACTCACTTAGTAATACTTAGTTTATTTTATAACTAATCGCTTGCATGGTAATACGTAATTTTTTAAAGCAAGGAGCTTTAAAATAATATTAATAATAGCTATTAAATTATTATCAATAATAGTTATTAAATTAATATCAGTATTACTTTCTTTTCTAACTGGTATTTTATGTACTAAAAAATACTAATCCTTAACATTCAAATTAACAAAACTTTCCTTCACAAACAATTATGCATTGATAATCCAAAATCCTAATTCCATGAAATTTTTCTGATCTTTATAAATTTCGATTATATATATATATATATATATATATATGTAATTAATTTTGTTTTGTACATACCAATACATATCATTATAACGTCTACCACTTAATCTATTAATGAAATCAATCAAAAACATTCACAAACAATTAATAGATAAAATAATATTGCCAAAAAATCTTTATAAAACTCCTTATGATAATGTCTTGGTCTATTAATTTGGTTTGTAAGAAATTGTCTACTTAATATGAAGTCTGCTATGTATTCATTTCAATTTGCAATCAAAATTTCTTCAAATGACGAATCACAGAATTATATTCTCATACTTCTTTTGTTTCATTTCGTTTAGTTTTTATTAACGTCGCACTAGAGGCAACACGAGGGTTATTGGCGAACGGACCTCGTAATTTTGAACTTCAGTCAAGTGACGAGGACAACACTCCTTCTCCTAACTTCCACACCACGCCAATGGAAAGACTATGGGGCCCCGACAGATTTAATGTGCATCAGCCCCGTTTACACGGCGGGTCTTTAGCGGCCAAGGCTCGAACCCGCGACTGAACAAAATCCGCCGCGCATGAATCCGAAACCATGACTACTAAGCTACCGCGGCTACTCATATTTCTTAAGGAAAATCCATTTGAAATAACAAATGGAGTTTGTTAAAGTAAGAACAATTAATTCCAATTAAAACAAAGATTTTCAAACATAAGCAATTACAGCACCATTCGTCCATTCAATCCTATTAACACATCAAATACATCTTTAGTTGAGAAATGATGAATTGTGTCACTAAATTCTTTCAGCTCGTTGCTTTAAATGCTGCAATTTTTTGTCATCTATTGTCTGTTTAACTAAAACCTCCATATATGCTTCTTAAAATGAGTTCCATTAATTCAGCAAAAAAAAAAAAATCCCTCCTCAGCTAAATAATGGCCAAATAACATTTCCATCTTTCTTCATCACACTGCTTCAAAGAATCTAATTCTTGGTCAATTAACTTCATTTGTAACTAATCGTCTTACAAGTTCGTTCATCATATCACTGTCCACCTCCAATCACTCTAATCAACCAATCAAAAAACTTCCTCGGTTGATGAATGACGAAATGGCATTCCAAACTCTCCACATCATTCAAACTGGGGCATTCTGCTATGCTCGCATTCCGTGAAACTTCCTTCTAGAAATAGAAAATCAATGCTAAGTAGGCTAGGAAACACCGGACCTGCCCTCCCTCCCTTAAATTATTTTCTACTTTAGGAACGAGCCAAGCTGAAAGGAATACGCCAACATTGGCTTTAATCTTCCTCGATAAATGTCAGAACTTTTCTCATAGTTCATTTTGTAGCCATTAGAGGATGAAAAAGCTCGTTAGGGCTAGCGAGGAATGTAATAAACTGGTCGTATGTTTCTCAAATTTGTCGTTCGTTTTCACCGAGTAGACTTGAATGTCTACTCAGTTTGATGTATTGTAGATGCCGTGATATTGATCGGTTTGAGTTACCTACAATGTTAGAGAGGAAAGGCAAAGTATAGTAATAAAATTGGTAAATAATGTTATTGTGTGTTGAAGTCGGTTTAGTGAAATGCTATTTTATACTTATTCCTTTATTTGAGTTCGATACGTTTTGACACCCTTTTCTCGTATTTAATTATTTTATTTCTGATTGTTTATTTTGAAGGAATATTTCAGTATGTTTCAAATGGAATAATATTTTCGAGATTATTCGATAAAACAATTTTATGTATAAAAATGTCTCCCCTTAATCTCAATTTTAAAGTTTATTACCTAATTTAATATATACGAGTATATAATAATTTTTAAGAGTGATTTTTTACTATAAATACTCGTTTAATATATACGAGTATTTATAGTAAAAAAGCATAGTATTAGAATTTTATAGTACATGAAATATATCTTTTTTGGCTGAAATATTTTCCCTTATTTTATGATTTTAAAATCAGTAACAGAAAATTATGTAAACTACACACACACAAGAACTAAGAATCAATAAAATCCTTTTTAAGTAGTTCTCAATTAAAATTATTTTTAATTTATTTTTCTAACTTATATGTTTATTGTACTAATATTTTAAATAATTTTTAATTTATCATCTCATACTTCTATATTTATTGCATTAAAACAGAAAACTATGTAATAAAATTCTAATACAGTGACCAGTTTCATCAAAGATCCTGTATTATTTGACATTGTATTAAATAAAAATTTTATCAAACGAGTATTATCTTATTATCTTTTTCATTTAGTTTTAATAGAAATTTTTTCTCCTACTAGATAAAATATTTTCAGGCTCCGTAATAAATTAAGATAAAAGAATGATAAAATTATACGAATTAAATTGCTATTTATATAATTAGTTAGATATGCTTCAGAACATAAAGAATATCATATCGCGTGACGTCTGAGACAAAAGAGTCGTGATGAGTTAATTTAAGATCGAAAAAAATTAAAGGAAATTAAAATTATAATAATTAAAAGTTTCTTTAGAATTTTGATGGAAAAATGATCTTTTCTGTAAATTAAAAAAAGTAAATTAATTATTATGCCTTCATTTAAATTTTAGCCAGACTTCGGATTTATGTAGGGTACTTAATATTCTGCTTTACGTAAGCATCTTCAAAAGGTTGTAGAATTGTGTGTGTCAAGAGATTATATACAAATCAATGTACCTTAACCTCCTCAGACCCAAGAACAACTTTGAACCATAAATATTAGAATAATTTGTATCAATTGGTTCGGTAATTTGTATCAATACATGTGAAAAAGTACTGAAAAATTATTAAACAAATTATTTTAAATTTTATTCTTGAGAAATTCAGTGTCTCCTGGAGGAGACATTAGGACAAAGTGACATAATAATGCTAATTTAAAATATTTAGCTATAATAATATATATATATATATATATATATATATATGTGTGTGTGTGTGTGTGTGTGTATTAACTCTTTCTCTTTTATTTTAACCCAAACTTCTTTGTAGTAATGCTGATTGCTAAAAGAAGTGTAACTTTATACACAGAGTTACCTCGTATTTGGATCATACTGCAAAACTTCAAGAAAAAACGTATACTGTAAAATGATTATGTTTTATCGATTTCATTTTAGTAATACATTGTGTAAAGTAAAATATTTATTTAAACAAATATAATATATTCCACTACAAGATAATTTATGAGCAAAATATATAATTTAGTGCACTCTGTACTGGAGATGTAAAAGTTTGCGTAATGAAGGTACTATTATTGCATTACATCTGTTTTTTTTATTATTATGCAAGCGTTTTTTATCATACCGAAGAAATTCTCAGAATTAAAAAATCTACAGTGTAATCCTTACGTTGCATAGTAACGAGTTTCGGTATTGATAAATTAAAATTAAAAAATTTGGGAAATTTTTAAATAAAGAAGCCAGGTTTGAGATGAATTTAAAGTACATGTCAAAATTATTTAGGATAAATCATTCAACAGCATTCCATTTAAGGTAATACTTTTATTGAATATAAAACATTTTAACAATAAATTTAAGCTTTATCTATAAGTAAGACATACATTTCAACACCATCTAACAGTTTAAACTATATTTCATTTTTTACGAACTATATAAATAAATTTTATATTTCAAGTCTTTCAATCGCTTATATCAAAACAAAATCAAGAGAAAAACATTGCAAGAATGGATTACGTAAGAATTAAAAAAATATTACTGGTCTTTATGAGTCATTGAATGTTTATTAACGTCGCATTTGGATGCAATATGAGAGCTATTAGCAATGGATATCATAATTATGAACCTCGGTCAACTGACGAGGTCGACACGTAAGGCAGCACCCTCTCTTCAAACTTTCCCATCACATTATAGGGGTGAGGGAGCGTGGAGCCTCGAAAGATTAACATACATCAACCCTGCTAGACGGTGGGTCTGGGTCCTAGTAATACCATGGCTCGAGCCCCGGACTCGACGAAACACATCGGGTGCGAGTTCACGACCATGATTACTAGGACAACAAGCACTCGATATGAATCAGTCAAACGTTATCGCAGGGTAAATTATATTACATTTTTATCCACAAATTTGTGTAATCTACTATCAAAAAGAAATGTTTTTTTTTTTCCTTTCAACTTCAAGGTCACTTTTAAATAAATTTATATATTCGTATAATTTTTTTATATTAGAAATTATATATTTTAATAGAATTTCTGGACAAGAGCTATTATCAAACATGCACTGATATGAGTATTATGTTTTCATGCTTAAATATCCTGGAAGATAGTTTCATAATAAATTAATAAATGGAGGTTTTGAAATCTGATATTGATAAATATATGTAGCAGAAACAAGTACAATGCATTGTCTTCCATTTCTATTTAAACTATCTATTTCAGATAAAATTTTGGAATCACTTTAAGTTTTACAAAGCCATATTTTCTTATTCCAAATGCAATGGAAAATTTAATTTTGCATCTTATTTTCGTATCTTACCGATTCAAATCATAAGATTCAAAATACCATTATCAAAAGGATAACTATATTGGCTGGTTTATTAAAAAAAATTTGTGCTTTAATGATATTACTGAGAAAAGATAAATAAAAGAGAATGAAATAACTATTTTATCGAAAATGAAGCGATTAAAGATGAAAGAAAAAATAAGAAAAGTTATTAAAGTTGAAAATTAAAAAATAGTTTCTTTTCCCAAGCTCTTAGGATGAATACATAAAAAGAAGTAGCAGCAGCTATTTGATTAAATTTCTTATGAAATCATAAATGAATTTAAATAAAAATTTTACAAAAGAGGTAATAAACAAAGTAAGTATGAAATAATGAAAAACGTTAAATAATATGATTCAATACACATAATTTCCATGGTAATTAAAACAAAAATAATTCATAAATAATTGTAAAAAGAAACACAATATGTGAACTTTTACATATTGTGGCTTTAGGCCTGTCCAAGCCAAAAGGCTTTTCACGTCACATTATATATATATCTGGCTCTTTTAAAGCCTAATTCAAATTCTCACGTTAAAAACTATTGCTACTTTCATTTCTCGATTCATAGGAAGCGACTAATCCTCCCGAGTCGAAAAGAGGATTCAAGAACATTCTGCAACAAATTAAGGGAAAAGTTATTTTATTGAATTAATTGTACTTGTTCGAAATATAATTTAAAAAACTGTCCTGCAGTTACAACATGATTCTAGCGTATATTTTTTTGCGATCGAAAAACATTAATCAGTCAGCCTGAATGAAACCATATTCTTTTGGGTCTGGCTGCTGTACAGAATATTTCGCATGATCCTCTCAAAGCATTCTCCTCCCAGCATCTAGAAATGCACACGCGCGCTCTTCAGTAGGTTTAATGATCAGGTATACATTGTGAGTCGCCCACTCAAGCAAAATAACCCAATCGCTTTTTAAAATGAGCTCAACTTTCTAATTGGTTTTGAACAAGATTATCGAAGATAAATATTGACGATAGTTGAATCAATGTATTGAGATATTCCCATTCGAATGAAATATAATACAAACGATTCCGGGTGGAATGTTCTTTGGTTCTTTTATGTACAGTAAAAAAGTTAAAGGTTTGACCTAAAACTGCCAGCCACTGGTTGACACCGGGTGGGCAATGAGTTCTGTCCTGATTTACAGTAACACATAGGCACTGTTATAAGCATTCCGATCCATAAAACGTTTTACTCTAAGAATTGAGTTTTAAAAAGAACAAAGCATTGTAGACAGTCTTCGAATCCAACTTTATGAAAACAGTTATTCGAGGTTTTTTTTTAAAACTTGCCAATAAATTATTTACTAAATAGTTTGATTTATGCGAGGGAAATATAATTATTCTGTAATTTTTATAAAGTTATTATCTTTACATTTTGCAAAAATTTTTTTTTAGCCTTAACACATAAATCTAAGAAACAAATGACCCTCTAGTATTTACAACTGACATTATTTGGTATTGTTCGTTACTGAAAATAATATGTTGTGATTTATTTGGGCCACTTGTGTTCAGTACGGTTAAGTAAATAATGTTGTCTCGTTCATTGATCCAGCTGTATCGTATAATCTTACACGTCATAAAAATCTGTATTTAAAGATTCGTAAAGATTTAACTTGTAAGTAGGTGAATATTTGGCAGAGGTACTTATTCTTGTTATGTGTCTCAGATTCCAATCTTAGGAAATTTTTGATTAATTATCTTGATTTAATTATTTTATTATTATAATTTATTTACTTCAGTCTAATGTCCTTCTTATTATTAATCGCTTTTGATGATATAAGACAATTAAAAAAAACACTGCCATTCGATTTAATTCTTTTATATTTCTGTCCAAATTCGTTATGTAGATTTATACTAATTAAATAAATGAAAGCCACAAAATTTCTCTACCAGCAAGTAACATGTAAAAATTTCTCGAAAATTTTTGAAAATTAAGGGGAGTAAATTCATTAGCTAACTTAAAATTCTAAAAAAAATTCGAAACATTATTTTGGAATTAATTCTGAGTTAGGGTTAATTTTAATACAAAGTAAGAATTCTCTTTTTGTAAGATTACATAATTGTTAGAAAAAAAGGTAAAACAATATGCTAGAAATAATAACTGTAACACTAAGTAAAAAGATATACACAAATTCATCAAAGTATGCAGATCAAATATTGTAATCAAAGGAAAATGAATAAAAAATATGTAAATTTAACTGTAAAAGAAAAACATTATGCACCGTAAAAACTGCTATAAGAAAGTAATTAAACGAAAAATTAAAAAAAAAAAAAAAAAAAAAAAAAAAAAAAAAAAAAAAAAAAAAAAACTACCAAAACTATCAAAAAAGATAGATAAACTAAAAAACTGTAAGAACCCAAAATTTAAAGAAAAGTAAAATAAAATAGAGTGCAATGTATTTAAAGTTGCGACATGCTTTCTAATTTTCAGCTGAGTTACTCCAGAACTATTGTTGAAACTATCACCCTCAACAAAATATAGTTATATTATTAAGAAAACGATTATAAAATTAAAGACACATTTAAATATTGTTCCGAAGCAAATTTATTATTTAAATATAGAGAAAAGACATCGAAGAAAACCCATAGAATTCTAAAATAATGATACATAATGTTACTTAAAGAACCTAAAAAACAATAATTAAAAATCGAAAATATACACAAATATAAAAACTTTTACTCGATCGCATCACCTGGGGAAGAAATTTAGCAAACATAGCGGACCAATTACAAGCCTCATACTTGAATTGAAAAAATAAAAGATAGCGACGCCACCTACCAAGTAGGGTCAGAACTAAATGAAACTTGAATATAATTACAAATATTGTTAAACGTAAATTATTAAAAGGAAAAAAAAAGTAAAATAAAGTTAAGTATAAAATAATAAAATAAAATAAACTATAATTTTAAAATTAATCTATTTTAGAATTTTTATACTTCTAATTTCTTTTTAAAAAATTGATGTTTATTTTATAGTATTATCCGTGTCATAAAGTTTTATATAATATTCAGTAAGAAAAAAAATTATTTTGAGCTGTTTTTTCTTGTAAAAAGAGAGAGGATATGAGTTAACGTATATTCTTAAAAAAATAATTTTCTATTATTTCGTTTAACGTAAGAATTATTTTATAACGCAAGCAAAAAATTTTAAAACAATGACGACTCTAATGACTCTAATGTTTATAAAAGAGTTACAGAAAGATTTATGGTTAAATTTAATTTTACAGCGAAACTATGAAGTACGTGAAATCAGTTTTCCAACGGGAAAAGTAACTAATCTCATTTCGTCAAGGGGATTCTGATTCGATAAGTTTCTCCCACTGATAAATCTTTTTTCCAATAAACTATCCTCCTCCCTTCAATTTCCGAAGCCTATTCCATTATCATCCAAAATGAACTCAACTTCCTTCTTAGAGATGATCACATAGGAAGAGTTTTAACTCCGAGTCATGTGATAAGATGACTCCCTCACCCTTTACAGAAATTACATTTCCTGGCGGTATTTATGACTCATTTGGCTATTAAAATAGCGGAAGAATATTTAGGATTTGTAGTCGGGGTTGGCGAACATCACCCCTTTATACTAAAGGGGTTGCAAGAAGAAGCGAGAGTGATGTAATGTAATGTGGTTTTGGAAATCTTATATTAAGGAATTGAATGCATTTAGTAAATTAAAAGTACGCAACGCTATCTTTAAATTTAGTAGATGATATTTATTTAGATAACTTTTAAATTTATTACACGATATAATCATTATAATAATTCACCTTTTAAAAGGAAACTGACATTTGCTAATATTTAAATAATCCAGTTATTTATTGAAAGATTTAAACAAGAAATTTCCTGAAATACTCTTTTACATTAATACTATGATTATTAAAGATAAAGGCTATGGATCCATTTGCAATGGAACACCGTTTCTAAAACTTATGCATAACATGCATATAAAACTATGAAAAGAAGTTTCGATGGTCATAACTCTTTTATTTGTCACCTGATTTTCAAAATTCTAATTGCACCTGAAATCTGTACTTTTCTTTTATGAAAAAGGAATATTTTTGTTCCTAGATGTTGTTTACGAGCTGAGAACTAAAGATGATTTTGAAGAAACAGTAAGATATTATTAAGATTTTGACAATTGAAGACTTCTGAAGATTGACTTTCACCTTTTACCAAAGATGAAGAAGCATTTTTAGAGACATCACTTTCATTTTCATGACGATATGAAAGCTTCATCTAAAGCCTGTTGTCGAGAACAATATTCGGAATTCTTCTCCATCGAGTTTGTTCGACAAGTTTAAAGAACACCGCATGAAATGGGATTTAGGAATTTTCGATGATACCCGGTATTCCACATTGCAAAAAAATGACAGCATTACAAGATCACTTAATGAAAAAATAATGCTGTAATATTGTGAGCTGCAGCCATTTTTAAGAGTTCGTAAAATAATATAATATTCTTTTAAATTTGAGACATGAAGTGTAGCAAAATTGTACTTTTTTATATCTTTAAAATTTTTATTTTTATTTGATTTATTAAAGACAGTCCGGAGGGCAAATGTTACATATCAATTTAAAAAATCTGGACCTCTTAATTATCATCCCCTCATGCGCAAAATATTTATTTATTCATTGATTAGCACCCTCAGTTAAGTTACTGATTCTTATCCACACATAATACTCTACGTTGGCATTGTGATTGTTCATTCACGTTACACTGAGAAGCAACACGAGGGCTATTGGCAACGGACCTAGTAATTTCGAGTCTTAAACAAGCAACGAGGAAGACACCTGAACTGGAATTTCACTCTCCAAATTTCCACACCACCCCAACGGGAGGACTTTAGGCTTCGACAGCTTTAACGTGCATCAGCCTCGGCTACACGGTTGTTCTTTAGTGACATCTCGAATCGACGAAAACGGTATCAACTATAATCACTAGACTACCGTGGCTATTCTTTCGACGCTACAGAAGCATCAAAAGAAAGAATATAAACATGTAGTTATTATGCAATTTGCAATTGAAAATTTGCAATTTGTATTCATATAAAAAGAAATTTTTTTATAAATTAGACTCCTGCACATATTTTCACAAAAGATGGCATATAATACTTGAAACTGCCTAGTAAATATGAAATGATATCAGTTCTGAATGTAACCATTATTATTTTAATACTAATTCAGTAATACAAAAGAAATGCGTGAGTAGTGATTTTTTCCTTTACATTATATATTTTTATTAAATAATTTTAGTATAATTGTAAGCCAAATTAAAAAAAAATCAATATTTATTTACCAATATTGAATAATTTCTTATAAAATCCCACTCGCAAAATATTGTTATTGATCTTACCATGAGTTCAAAGCTTTACTAATCAACTGGGATTGATGATGGTCTGAAAAATACTTCTCAGAATTATATAAATGTAGTTCAAGTAAAATTGCTGACCTTTCAGACAATTTCTAATTAATAATTAAAAGATAGTTTTTGCTGAAAATTGCAGTTTGTTACGAGCTCTTTTCTTTCCAGATGTAGAAGCCATCTAAATACTTAGGTCATTCTTTTATGAACTGAAGCAGTGTTTGTTCTTGAGCAATTTACTTGTTAAGAGTTCTAAAGAACAGGATAATGACGAAAATTACTCTTAAAAGAAAATTGGATGCACCTAAATAAATACTTCCTCTTAGCAAAATAGGAAGCTTAAAAGGTCTTCCTTTAAGCAAAATGTTGCGTTTTCTTGATTTAATTGAGAATGGAATAAGAAAAAAACATTTGTAAGAATGAATAAATTGCCATTTTGAACAAAGGGAGTTAAATTTTATGTGAAAGTGAGGATATCTAGATTCAATTTGTAAAATTAATTAATGTAATAATTGTGGTAAGAATTAGTTTAATTGTGTCATTACATTAATAATAATTGTATATTTATGCTATTTTTATCAATGTCATCGTAATTTAATTATGCGGTATTCTCTATTGAATCATTATAATTCAATTATACATTTAAGCAATTTATGAAATGGTGGCAAATTATTCACATAATAATAACGAATGCACATAAAACACTTTTATATTCCCAGAAGGTTTCTGAAGGAATGACCGGCATACTTTTTTCTATTCGATGAGTTCGAAATTATCCACGCAAGGCATTCAGAGAATTTTTACTTTTCTTTATAAATATTTGAGTGATGTGGATGGCATTGCTTCATATATTTGCTATTTTATTCACATTTTATCTCAAATGAAATAATGATAGACAGTCATCAACGTAGATGAATAAAGTTTCATTTCTTTTCCAGTATCAACCTCAAATTCTATTACTTGTCTTTTATTACTCCATTACATGGCCTGTATACCTGCTGTGTGTTTTTAAGTAAGAACCGTTTTTAATTAAAAACTCCTTTAAACTTAAATTCAATTGACTTTTAAACTTATATTTAATTTACTTTTAAGCTTAAATTTAATGACTTTTAAACTTAAATTTAATTGACAACAGTATCGCTCCGGTGTTGGAGCGATACTGTTGTCATTCCACACCTGTGCATTCTCTAACTACATCTATTGGTAATCACAGAAGCACACTTGGAAGCATTCGTCTGTATTTACGTTTATTTGTGTGCATTAAAAATGGCTCACCCAACTGAAAATGCAACCGATTGTGAAATACTTTGTGATTGTTGTCTGGATGAAAAAGGAGTGAAAGCTTCCAAATTTCATCAGCAATTAATGAAGTGTATGAGCACGAGGCTCATGTGATACCGGAAGCAAACAGCGATCCAAAGAAGGGAGGCATACAACATCATCCGAAAAAGTAAAGCTCAATCAATCAATTTCAGCACGTGAAACAGTGTGTATTGTATTTTGGAATACGCAAGATTTGTTGCTTAGGGATTTTTTGCTTCGACTTAACAAAATAAATTCCAAGACTTTATATGACTCTTTGACTAAACTGTGTTATGAAAGCCAAAATATAGGCAAAGCATGCTCAGTAAAGGGATTGTTTTGCTGTATGACAATGACCGTTCCCACAAGGCTGTTGTACCCGAGATCTCCTCGTCTCATATGGCTGGGAATAATATGATTCCCCTCAGTAGAACCCTGATCTGGCTCCCAGTAGCTACAACCCTTTCTTTCACTTGAAAAAAGTATTCAGGCGGTCAGTGCTACAACGATAATGAGGATGTCAACACGACCGTGCTGCTGTGGTTAGCTCATCAATCTGCAGATTGATATGAGCCTCGAATACAGAAGCTGGTTGTTCAATATACGTGCCTAATTAAGGGAGGTAATTAAGTAGAATAGTATATATAGTTTAAGTTACAAGGTTTCTTATAAAAATGAAATATTAAAACAAGAAAAATTTCACAATTTTTTTTCAATATTAAAGTTGTACATTCTTAAAAATCAAGCTAATACATTTGGCTTCCTGGAGCAGATACTTATGTTGTAGAAAATAAGTGCATTTGTTGGTAAAAAAAAATTACATAAAATTAAAATAGTTACGAACTAACATAATATGGTAAAAAATATTTATGCCTATTTTTTAAAACATTTAAGACTAATGTATTTTGGTTTCGTGTACTTTCGTGTTTAATGTATTTTGTTTAAGTATAAATTTTTCTTATTTGATTGATAAAATACGCATTACTTTATCTTTATCACAACCATTATTCAATAGCTTTATTTTAAAAGAAATACATGATTACTAAATACTCCATGGAAGGATATCTTGTCTTAATGGCAGAGAATCGTACCCTAAATTTGAAACAGTTCTTTAGACCTTGTCTTCCGCTCACTGTAACGAAACTTAAATTTCCAAGACATTAAATTAATATGAATTTTTTCTATTTCAATATAAAATAGATTTTACTTTATGTGATAAAGTACAAGAGAGGAAGTATATTGTATATACAGAATTGTATACAAAAATTGGGGGACTACTTACCACCTATATATCCACTGCAAAAGTCAAAATCAGTATCATTTGTAATTCCAACTACCACAGAAGCTCTTTCGGAGCAAAAAAATAATTATTAAAATGCAATATTTTAATTATTATGTATTTTGTACTTTTTTGTAATCTTAAGATATTCTTGTAAAATATAATTTATTTGATAATAAATAACAGTAATCATTATTATAAATATAATGCATTTTTAACGCTGGTAAAATTTTATTGTTAAATAAACTGTTAATGTATGTAATATCATGAATTTCATATTGCCTGATATTAAGACCACGTTTGAGTTTGTAGTGTTTATCTATGTATTGTACTTGATTAATCACATTGATCAAATTTCCCTGTCAATTATTGATATTTACACGTAATTATTATTATCCTGCATTATTGATTGTTTTCGTCAAAAGAAGTGTAAAAAATAACCGGTTATTATTCATACAAACTGGATTCTTTAAAATTTAATCTTTATATAATTATTTTTAAATGAAAAGTACTTTAGGCTATTTAATTAACATACTTCCTGCGTTTTCTTCTTTTGCTGTCTTAAAAATCATTGGATGACATTATCGTCTTATTGTTATTATCATAATTTATTCATTGACCTTTAATCCACTTGTTACAGTTTATTTCTGATTTTCAATCATTTGGTCGAGTCAAACTTTTTTTGATCAAAATACCAATTCTACAGAGCTACCAAAAACTCCAGTGGCAATGCTAAATTGAAAAAGGAAACAAAATGCCACAAAAAAAAAATCGCCATCTCCAGACAATCAATCGCCAAAAGTGCCAACCTTCTACGCCAATTCCGAGCGATTTCCGTGTGGCAGGATCGCAATTTCCGTTCTTGGGGCTTGATCACTCCTGGGCCGAGAGAACCTTAACTCCTATCCGGGACTATATTTCGGGAGAGAGGTGTTCGTGCGTGTGTCACATGTCAAGCTGGGGGTGTGGGAGCCGATATGGAAACACATGCTCGCAAAGGATTAGCTGTGACACTGCTGCAATTAGCTTCCCCTTCCTCCCTCTAAGGGGAGAGGGATAGCAGATTTTAATTGACCCGCAGGCCCGCTCTTGTGTTTCAGCATTTATCAATTCATTGTAAAGGATGTATTCCTGTTTGGGAAAGCAATTGGCTCGGGTCTCGCAGGACTGAGGTAAACCTGAGTAGTCTGTTACGAAAATAATTTGAATGGGATAACTTTTCGGAAGGTGTATTGCTTATTTTATGAAGTAGTTGTTGCCAGGAATTTAGTATGGTGATTGTTTGAGAATATGAAAATTACCATCCCTTTACATTAAAATATCGTTCCTTTATGCTAGGGAATACAAAAAGAAATACAGATTCGTTTCTGGTACAAAGAAATTCTCTGTTACAAACAATACTCTGATACCACCAATACATGGGAAGTAACATATTTTTACCTCCTTAGACCCAAGGTTAACTTTGAACCAAACATTTTAGAATAATTTGTATTAATCGGTTCTAAGTACACGAAAAAGTACCGAAAAAATGTTAAAAAAATTATTTTAATTTTTATTTTTGGGAAATTAAGTGTCTCCTGGAGGAGGCATTGTAACAAAGTGACATCATCATGTTAATTTAAAATATTTCTTTAATCTTCATTTAATGAGTAATTCATAATAATTAGCATAATGAGCATAATATAAAATGAGAATTATGTAAAATTTGAATCACAAAATATTCCTGTCCGAACTGTTTGCAGAAGAGTCCTAATTTCCAAAATTTATCATTCATTTTTTTTCTTTCTATCTTTATCTTATACTATTAAATAATTTCTCAAATTTAAGTTGTTTCTTAATGAAAACTCGTAATTTCTAAGAAGTGTTGTCTGCGAGTACGGAGTTTTATAGTTTTTTTCTGCCCAATACATTCGAATTCTCGGAAATTTTAAATTAGACATAATTACAGCGATCACTAAATATGCTTCATTTTTTGACAGATACAGATTGTTTCCTGTATCCCTTAATTATCTACATTTGGAGAATTCAGTTAGCAATTAAATAATATCATTCGGAGCTGAAATAAATTCCATAATTATAGTTTCAAATCGAGTTATTTTGATAGTCATTGATCCAATGTCTTCTACAGGCGTCACTGCATTCTAAATCAGAGGTGGGAAGATTTGAATAAGAAATTAAAAATGTTATATATAAATAGCAGGTTTAAGGAATTCAACAGTGTGTTTAATAATTTTTTATTACTCAAATAATAAAAAGTATGAACACTTAGAGATGCACAAGCGTATAATTTTCTTTCTCTCGGAAATCCCATTTTCGTTTTACCATGAATAAACTGCGAATGCAAAATGTTCATTAAAAATAACTTTTTTTCAGAACCACCATCTATTAACAAGAAAATTAACTGATTCTGGGTACCAATGTTGCCTTTTATTTGACTTGGCGGCATTTTTTGAAAGTGTTGTTTAGTGTCTCCTGCAGACGATGCTGGGACTGAGGAAGTTAAGTTTTCTTCATTTAAAATAAAATTATATACCAGAAAATAATATTTTTTATACTTCATCTATTTCATACCTTAAGCCAAGAACATAAATGCTCTTTTTTTATATTTAGTTGTTTTCATCTAATATTAAAAGTAGAATGAAAATAAAAAAAATTTCTTATAGAAAATCAGTATATACTATACCAGAGATAATGTTATAGTCATTAGAATAGTCCATCATAAGCGTTACCTTCTGACTTTACGAATATTTAGATATTTGCTTATTTTGAAAATTTACATATTTCGGCTTTTATCAATCCATTTCTTCCTGTGAGAAATATGCCTACGTTTTATACACTATTCTTGAATTTAAAACAAATATAAGAGCTCCATTTAGAAATATATTTATGTATTGGAGAAGAATAAGCTTCTATTCGAAGCCCTTGCCTGTATGTGGAAAAGAAGTCTAATGTAATAAGGTAATCTGAATTCCTTAACACATAAAGTTCAGTAAATTTGAAATGTTACTCATAGATTAAAATAAATCCAATCTTTCACACATGCAACATACATACGCAGAAATATATATATATATATATATATATATATATACACGACGTGACACTGAAAATACAACACCAAGATGGAATGATCAGAAAATTATGTAAATTTCAGTGTAGACGCTCTTCATACAGTTATGCGAATGATGTGAAATGCGCAGCTCTCCAGCACAAGTAGAAAAAGATATCTGGGAAAGAACCCGCAGAATAATCAATTTTCGTAACTTTATTTCTACTAGGGTAATCATCGTAGAAAATTGTTCTTGTCTCAGAGGACGCATGTAATAGCAAAGAATGCCAGGCCGTCACCAACGGAGGTAGTCCAAGTAGACAGACGATTTTACGAGGGGCAAGGCAATCGGACTGAGCAGGGCAGGTTGCTCCATATGGTTATGGTAAATCTCAGCTGACACACATCTAGATACGTCCGCAGCTCACCGGCTGTGGCGAAAATGGATGGAAAAAGGGAATGTGGCACGTTTGAGGGGTGATGGTGCAGCCAGAGCTAAGTAACTATGGACAAGTGGTGGCGGACCCTTAAGACACTTCTACTTACATTTTGCAGCATGTTCAAGGCACCATGCATGTTCCCATATTGACCAGAACCCTTTTCCGTCTATTGGTTTCTAGTGGCCAGCACTCATGCGTATGTTAAGAGACTACCATTCACCCCACTGTAAAGTCTGCAATGGTGACAAAATCGAGCGATATGGAACAACGGAATGGCACTGGGTCATGTTCTCAAATGAGTCGCTCTTCTGTTTCTCCAGTGATAGTCGCTATGTACGAGTGTTGCGTCGATGTAGAGACAGGTTCTATCCGGCAGCAATTCTGGGAAGCCCACTGCATGACAAGAGGGTGCGGCGAAAGGGAGTAGCATCGTGGTTTGTGGCGAAATTGCGTACAGTTCCTGGTCACCTATCGTTCCTATTCTGAGATTATGACAGCACAGTAATTAGTGGATGATATTATGTGACCTTTTACATTCCTACCTTCAGAGGACACCTAATACCCTTTTCAGAAGGATAACGCCCGACCCCTCACTGCTCGCATCAGTCAGCTTGCTATACAAAGTAGTACAGATGCTTATACTTCCCTGGCCACGTTCTCTCCAGATCTTTCACCAATTGAACACATTTCGGTTATGATGAGACGCCATTTGCAGATAATGCCACTGCCACGTTTAGAAGACGAACTGTGACAAGTGGTTCACAGGGAATGGACAGCCATTTCACAAAACGAATTCCATACTCTTGACTTCGTACCTAAACGTGTTGTTTGTTGTTTTGTGTATCGCCTTCCACAGAGTCCTACACCCTACTGAGCCGATCACTATTCTGGTTCTATATTACGCATATCATTTCGAAATTACTTATTGTTCGTTGCTGTCCTTCTCTGTATGCCGAGTTTCGTCACTTTCTGGCCCCTCCTTCTATGAGATACATTTCAATGTCGCATAATATATATATATATATATATAGTGAAAACTGTAAATCAAATAAAAATGAGGAAGTCTATGTATTCCATTGTTCGAAACAGTGTTGGAAATCTTTTTTTTTGTCAGTTCTATTTGAACTCTTACCGTTTTCTCTTTCACAACTTCAACGACTCAAATCTTGTTCCTTTCAATGCAGATTTCACCTTTGGAAACCGATGAAAGTCGCATAGCCCAAGATCTGGCAAATAAGGCGAATGGTTTTACACTGGAATGATGTACTTGGCTAGAAATCTCTTGATAGACAATGTGGAACGAAGAGGGCAATTGTCTTGTAGGAAAAATTTGCCGTACGGATTCTTTGTCAATTCTTACAGTCTCAGCAAACGCACGAAAACTTAACCGATGATCAGATCAAACCATAGCATCGATGTTTCAGATACGGTTATCCGTTATTGATGTGGGGTGCCCCGGGTGCGAATCACCTCCAACGTCTTTTCGGCCATCTTGAAAATGCTTAAAACTCTCAAGAATATGTGCACTAGATAAACATTCATTAAATATACTTTTTTCAATGAATTACAAGTTTTAATAGTGGTTTCTCCAATTTTCATGTGAAATTTCACGGCAATTCGTTGCTCCCTTTTTATTTTTCCGTTCGCATTAGATTTTTTTTTCGGCAAAATAAAAAAAAAATAGCTCTAATGCGAACGAAGGCTACGGATATACGGATTTGTTTACAATATCGAGTGACACTGATTCGAAAGCAGTGCATACTTCTTCTTTAGCAGCGTTCGTTTCGTTATTTAATGGCTACATCACATATATCTAAGTAATATATACAAAGGAACTAACAAATCATTACTAGATTTGTAAAAGTTCGAACAAGATGCAATCAAAATAGAAATTAATGCTTAAAAAAAGAATTTGAAAAAAATAAAAGAATTTACATAAAAAAAAAGAATTTACTCCCAAACTCACAAAAAAGAACTTACATAAAATATGGTTAAAGATTTGGTATATCAAAAGATCTACAAATTTGAGAAAATAAAATATTAAAGAAAAATACCAATGACAACCAAAGTATATATATATATATATATACAAGAGACTTTTCACAATCAAAGAATAAAATAATAATAAAAGTAAAAACTTATCTAAGATGAAAAATAAAGAATAACAATCAAGCAAATTGTAAAAATACGAGAAATTAGAAAAGGATGGAAATTGAAATACAGAAAAACTTGAAAACTGTATGAAAGATAAAAAAAAACACAATTAATTTAAAAATGAAATTTTTAAATTAAAAAGAAGAAAAGGAAAAAATTAAAAATTAAAACAATAAAAAATATTTTTTAAAATTTTATTATTGTAATGTTTTATATTGCAAATAATAAAATTCAATAGACAATTGGCCCACCAGATAAAATCTGGAAATTATCAAGGCTTTCTAAATATAATGTATATTATTCACAAATCAAATGCTATACAAAATAAAATTATAAATTATATTCCTGAAAATACTTAAAATGAAGGAACTACTTCAAAATATGGTAACTTATTAATTACAAAGCCGAAAGTATGAATATATATATATATATGTATACTTTAGCACAAATATTGCGATGTGTTTTATTATCTTCTATATTTAAATTCGTATATAAAAATTCACGTTTATAAATATTATCAATAGTTTGCAATAATTTTAAAAATGCTGGAAAAAAAATAAATATGGCTTAAAATTTTTATTCTCACACACACACATACCAATACAAATAAATAAGCCAAACCATTATTTACAGATACACCGTTTGGTATACCTTTATTTTTTTTACTCATATTATTATTATTATAAATACGGTGTGTCCCAAAAGGCTTCCTACACTTATAGATTACAATGAAATATTGTTTTTCGACTGATAAAAATTAATATTTCAGAGTAAGCCCTTTTTTTAAAAATATCTATAACTTGTTAATAAAACTACATAAAATATTTATTTAAAACATAAAGTAACTTTTATATTTTTAAAAAAAATCATTAAAAATAATAAAAAAAAATCTTCCAAAATTCTTCGTACTCTTAAAAAAATAACAACATATTAGCAAATATTGCAATATTTCCTTTATTTAGTACTTGGTAGGACATCTTTTTGCATCCACGAGAGCATTTAATGTCTGGAGGTATAGAATTTATTAGATTTTTCTCTTTTTCAAAAATAATTTTGTATTGATGATTCTTGTTGCTCCATAATCACTGTTTTAAATCTTTTTCGTTTTTTAATAGCACGTCTTCTCTAACTTCCATTTCTCTCCAAATATGTTTTATAGGGGTTTCAAATCGGGTGACAGAGAAGATGTTTTCAAAAATAGTGGACTATTATAGAGACCATTGAGGGAAGCGTTGTGAGCCGTGTGCAGTCAAGATCGTGAAAAAAATACATAGTTGTTTCCTACACCTAAATTTCGGTGCTGATAATTTTATACATTATCCTGTAAAATATTTACATAAAGACCGTGAATCATTATGACATCCACAAGTACCAAATTACTTAATTCTGACGCTAATATGCACCCGGAAACATAAAGATATTTCCATTGTCATGCCTTACTGTTCTAAATTAATTTTGGGAATAAAAATTCCCCGCCTTTTTCTTCTCTTTGCGCTCGCTATAAGCAAAAATGTGAAATTTGCTTTCATTTGCAAATAAGACATTATTCCAACAAATTTTAGGCTAATTCGTGATTGATGTTGCGAAAGAAGTCTAAGATTTTATTGGAATATTTAAGTGTGGAAGTGGACTTGTCCTTGTGAAAGGGTGCATTTAACCATCAGGTTTAAGTTTTAAAGTATTTTTTTCATCAAAATAAGAGCCCTATGCATAGAGTTCTTAGCGTTCGCCTCTCGTGTTTGTATAATTGTCTACAAATTCTGAAAATACCACTTCATTCACTTGATTTAAACCCCAGAACATATTTAGAGGTTAGAGTACATGCTTTTGAAATAAAACAGAATTAAAAACAGCGATCACTCAAGGAAAGAGGAACAATGGTACAGGAATTATGAGTATATTAAAAATGACAAAAAAAATATTGAAATCCTTAACCAGGTGTTCAAATGCTTTTGTGGACGATAAAAGAGATCTTACATACTGTAAGATCTCTTGTATATAATATGTGTTCCTTAGTATGGGATATATTCTCCTCTAATTGCAGAGGTTGGTTCGCACCGTCTCTCCATACTCAGCATCAGATTGTTCAGCAGTTCTTGAGTTAAGAGTGTTCATTCCTCAATCAGCATCTGTTTCAGTTCTTGGATGTTCTCCGGAGGAAGTAATCGTGCCGCAAGGCGTCTTTCCAGAAAATCTTACACATGCTCCATGGGATTTGAATCAGAGGAAAACACTGGTCAATCCGTTAGAGTGATATTTTCACTTTCCAATAGCTGATGAGCATCAGCAGTCCAGTGTGGCCGTGCATTGTCATCCATAAAAATGAGATCTGGCTCAATAGCACCACGGAACAGACGCACATGGAGAAGGATCACCTCTTTACAATAGCGACCTCCGGTTACAGAGCCTCTGTCGAAAACGGGGAGCTCAGAACGCCCGTTCAGTAATATGTATCCCCAGGCGACAACACCAGAACCACCGTAATGGTTTCTTTCAGTGATGTTACTAGGATGAAACCGTGTCCCGATCTCTCTCCATATCAACTAGCGTTGTGAATCGCTTGCGATACAGATACGACTCTCATCCGTACAGAGGACACGACTCCATTGATGAGATGTCCAGTTTTTGTGCTCCTTACACCACTCAAAACGATGACGCCGTGGGCCAACTTTCAAAGGGATGCAGTGTTCAGGACGACGGGTGAATAGGCCACCTTTGTGAAGGCATCTGGTCACAGTAAACCGCGACACTTGTCGCCCTGTCGTGTTTCTGTACACAGTTGCTGAGCAATGGGGCTTGCTGACAGGTATCTGGCTCTTTTCGCCTGCAGGATGATATATCGGTCATTCACTGCAGTTGTTTTCTTAGGTTGACCAGCACCAATATTTCCAACAGCTGTACCTATAGTTTGGAAGGCTTTCCAAGCGCGCGAAAGGACACTTTAGTTGATTCCAAACTCTTCAGTTGTAATGTTCCTTCCACTTTCCGATAATTCTTTCACGTCTGAAGTCGTCCAGTTGAATTCTTCTGGACATATTTCATGAAAGAACTCACACTTGAAGAGAATGTCTTTAATTGCGCCTCCGTTCTTCCTTTTATAGTAGTCTTGAGATGGCGCGCCGACTGTACGTGTTTGCGTACATCCACCTCGCCTATGACGTTTTGTTCTTGACATTTCCATACGCATCATCTTTCAACTGAATTGCGTGCTCATGGTACTGATCGCAATAACCCCTTTTCTGTAATTTCATGGATATCTGCTAAAAATCTACATTGTTGCTTAAGTTTTGCACAACAGTGTATATTCGAAATGATTTCAATTAAATATAGTTAAATTTACCAATCTATCGCATACTTAATCTACATCAAAGTAAATAGTTTAGTTTCATTTCCTGATTCCATTCAATTTAGCTTTTAATTCATTGTATCACGCGCAACAAATATGCCCAGATCTGGTTTCAACCGGTTTCGCATACATATGGATTATCCCTTCCTGACTTTCTGTGTGTCACTGAGAACCTTAGAAATCTTACCATCCAATTCCAAGGGACCTGAAGAAATTATTGCATTTTAATTCTAAGTAAGGTTAATTCATTTATCTTTGGCTTTGGCCACGAAGGCTGAAACTGTGCTTTTGATCTCCTCTTATACAATGTGATTCAAGGTATCTAATAGACGAAGCTTGCGCTGCGTTCATCACCATGTTATTGCCTCGCTCTTATTTAACATGGAATAAGCAGACCTCATTCGGATATTTGGTCTGATTATTCCAGCCATGACTGTAATAGAAGAATTTCAATATTCGTTTTGCTTATCCATTAAATATCATCTGTCATATATATATAGTAACAGGTATATCTGAAAATAAAAATAAATGTGTCGCAATGGTCCTTTTGTGCTTTGCTTAAAATAGCAAGGCTGTACTGAAAAAAAAAACGTTTGCAATATTATGATTTTCAGCATCATTATGAATTCACATTTTTTTTTCTTGTTTAACAACCGTTCTGTCTAATTATAATGATAAATTGAATCAATTGCACATGATTAGGTTTAATAAATCACTTCAACATCAGCTAGTTTTTTCCCCTTCAAATCTCAGTCAGGTAAAAATGTATTTCAATTTCAGGTTTCAGACCATTAGAAAAAAAAATACCGCATTTTGTAACTAATGCATATTATACAAGCCTCTATTAAATAATGGACATCATCTGCAATTTAATAGAGTGCTCATTAAATCTCCAACTTTTACACCGTAAGAGATTATGACTGCTTTGATAGGTAGTATCTAATAAATTAATTACAATTTTTCTTCAGCTATGTAGAATTCGGATAATAGATTACAGTATGTTTTTGAATTTGCTAATGGATTTAACAATATATATTCTGATTAGTACACTAACTCTACGGATATTTTAATGGACTATATTTCTTATCTGATATGCAAAGAAAACTATTAATAACTATAATTTGCAACTGTTGCGTCACTTTACCAAAATTTGGCACATGGTCTTTTGTTTCTACACTATCTTAATGGATAGCGTCTCTCTATGTGCTTTACAAGCATACAAAATGTACTTTATAAATGTAAGATTAATTATCGAAGGGATTTCCATTTATATAAGCTACATGAAAGTTAAAGTAATTAGAATTTTGTTATAGTTCCTAATTGCTAAAGTTTCTATTCCAAAATTGGACGTTAATTTATTCAAATGCAAAATGTAACTACAAGGGCTTTTAATTTTTTATAAAATAGGATTCAAAGTAACGAATATGTAGAAAAATAATTTATGTAATAGAGAAAATTAACGTCATATGTACATTAAGGCTTATGAAAGCATATTCCATGGCAGTAACTTTAACTACAATAATTATTCACATGAGGATATTGGAACCAAATTTAATATAAATAACTTTAAAAATATTAAATTTAATTTTTTTACAATTGATATATTTATGACGTTTGCAGAATGTTAATTTTAAATAATTTAAATGTTATATCCAAAACTGTAAGATCATAATTATATAGAATACTGATTTAGTTCAGCTGAATAATTTTGAAAATAATTTTGGAAAATATTAACTGCTTTTAAATCATATTTTAAATCATATAAATTTTATCCACATAACGTATAACTAATAAAAAATATATGTTTCAATTTAATTCTATTTTATAGACCTAGAATTACAAAAAAGAAAATATAATTTTATTTTTGATGATAAAATAGATACTTTTAAATTTGATATTAGTAAATTGGCATTTTGGAATAGTGATGCACCTATATTAATTTATAGAAATACTACTTTAAGTTGTGTATAACGAAACGATACATTAACAACATTATAATTTTTAAAAAATAAAGAAAGTGTTTCATATGTAACGTTAAAAACGATTACTAACGATTGCAATTTCAATATTTTAAATACATTTTAAATATATTAGATGTTTTTTCGAAATGTTTATTAAAGTATATTTTTTTTTGTATTTGTTATGCACATATAGTATTTACAATTTACAATATTTTACGAATCATTTTTAGAATTTATATCTGCATTTGTTTGTATTTGTTATGCATGTATTGTATTTACGGTTTACAAAATCTTACAAATCCTTTTTAAAATTCATATAAGTACTTGTTCGCATTTGTT
>BMAW01046491.1:0-35868 GCA_019974015.1 Nephila pilipes | reverse complement strand
CTAAGAACCTACAACACGAAAAACGCGAAATATTACTATCACCATATCTGAATTACATCACTTTATTTCTACCTGCATCTAATTAACGTAATCACGTTTCATTTTGGATGGGAAGAAATTGTTATTTCATGCAAAAAATCTCAATTAAAGTCCCCAAGATTAGTGAAGAGAAAAACAAAAAAAGCCCAACATCATAACTGTTATCTAAAATACTAAATATCTGTCAATTATTTGACTTTCATGCTCCTTCTGCAACATGTTGTACAAATTTTTGTTTAAAAAATAAATCAGCGAAAAGCATTTTTTAAGATTTCATTTAAATGCATTGTGCATGTTGAACATTAGTTTCGAGTGTGTATATCATACAGATATATGTATAAAGCACTGGATTAAAAACTGAGCAGTAATGCGCAAGATTTAACAAAACTAGGACGGACTGAACGTGAAGTCGAGTTTTCAAATGCCATTAACACAGAAAATAGTCTTTTCAGATTATTGGCATTCTCATCAATAACTGTCAAATCATAGGTGATACTTTGTAGATCCACTATTTACATTTGTTTGCCAGTACTTATAATCCATTAGTACTTAAGCTCATAAATAATAACATCATTAAAAATGCAATCGAATGATAAAACAAAAATCTGTACGGCCAAAATTTACATTTTCAGAGCAGGTTGATATTTCTTAACAATGATCTTCAAACTTTCTATGAAGCATTCGTTTCTTTTGCTCACAGAGACTTAAACAATATTAATTCAGCAATGCAGGCTTAGGGGAAATGTTAGAAAGCACGAAATGTAGAAAAATAATGTTATTAATCTCGGTTATACAAGTCGATTTCAGTCTTCTACGAATATATTATGATTCTTGTTATTGTGGAAGCATTTATAAGAAAAATTTATTTATTCTAATATCAAATCATACATTCAAACGAAAGAAATAATCCAGTAATTTTATTCTAAGCATGAAACTATAAATTAAAAATAAAATATATTTCATGAAACAAATACAAAAAATGTTTCAAAATAATGCTTACACACACACACACACACACACACACACACATATTAAAGTATAATTTTAAGAGTAGTTTTCCCCAACTGGAAAGGTAGCAATTGGTAATTTTGATAACACATTCGCTCTAGGAAACATTAGAAAAATTTTACTTGAAAGCTACAAGGGGAAAAATAATCTTCTTTTAAAAAGTAAGCTTGGAAAAAATTCATAAAATATATCATTCAAGACAATTAATATAACTTGACGAAAATATTGGCTATAAGAAATTTAAAACATCATATAAAGATACTAAAATATAAATAATTCACTACAACACATAAAGGTTCCGATATATTAGGGAAATTGTCCTTTTACTATATTCATAAGCAAATATTTTGTTATCTCCCGTGCTTAAAGCCTGTTTGTAGAGGGCATTTTTTGTAGGGGGGGGGATGAGTATGGAATGTCATACGATCCCCTCAGAGCAGGGCAGAGTAGATCAGACTAATTCTCCGAGATGAGCGGACGTAAGTGAGTTGATTCTCGAGAAAGTTGTGATTGAGAGGTAACTGTAAAATGCACTGACCACCATGGTAACGCGAAAGGAACTGCTATTAATTGCGGGTGATGTACTACTAACCATAAATTGTACTGATCACCAAGGTAACGCAACGGGAACTGTGTTGAATGAATAAATTGAATTGTTATTAATAAATTTAAAGTGTGTCTGATCTCATATGAATTTTAAGGGAAAATAAATAGCTAAGTAAGCTACAATAAGTTAAGTAAAAGTATTTCGCTAAACAAGCTACTGTAAGGAATAAAAGTTATTAGCTAAGTAAGCTACCGTACAGAGGAAACAAAGTGATATGATTTATGAGTTCTAAAGTAGTGAGTGAGTGTGGATTTTAATGGCGCAAGAGCAACATATGGCTATGCTGCGCCAAACAAGGTGAAGGGGGAAGTAAAAACATGAAATACAAATCACACACTGAAAATACAGTTACGTAAAATCAAATAAAAGCTAAAAATATTTGAGTAAAAATGAGTTCTAAAGTAATAGTAAGAAGTTATATTGTGTATGGTGAAAAAGAAAAGTAGTTTAGCGAAAAGGTGATAAATAAAGAGAACCTTAATTATATATATATAAAGTTTAAAGTTAAGTAAAAGTTAAAGCGTAGAGTTTATTGTGCGCGCGCGTGTGTTAAGAATAGTTTTAATAATTTGAAATCACATCACTTTCAACATAATTTTTCAGTGCATAAAAAAACTTCTAAAATAAGGCAAAAAAAAAAAAAAAAAATGACCTCAGAATAATAATACTAGAATATCATTAAAGTACAAATATGGATATTAAATTTCATTGCTCTCAAATCAATATTTAAAATTTGTTTCAGCACACAGCCAACAACATCACATCAAAATCTTAAAAAAAATTAATAATCTAAGTAATATAATTTTTTAGAACCAATAACTGTAAAAAGTGTTTTAAGCAAATAATAATTTTAAAAAAAATCTATTGAAGTAAGAATATGAACATCATTTCCTCAGAATTACTTTTATCAATTCATCTATTTTCACTCAACATGATATTAAAGAGTATTAAAATCCTTAAATCAACATGATTTAAATATTTATTATTATAAATATTTAAAAAATTTCAATGCAGTAAACAACAGCGATGTGATGCGATATCCATGCTACTGCAATTATTTCTTTTATGCATTACATACATTTCATGACTTTATTTATTTCACCAGATATTCATCAATTTTCCAATATAGTATTAATTTCATTTTAAACACATTATAAAACAAATGAAGAAAAATACTATTTCATTACCATGTAACTCATGTAAAATAGGAACAAAAACTTCGATTCAGTCCATCACATAATTCAATTATGAATAGAGATTACTTAATTGATTCTGCTGTCAACAGCATATTGTTGCTTGTGCATTTCAGGAGGCTCCGTCCAAGTTAATTCAAGAACTCAACGACTAATCTTAACATTTGAAAGGAAGAAGAAAATATTTGAATAAGTCAGAAATGCATTAAACTTTTTAATACCCAATAAATAATAGATAAGGAGAATCAGAATTTTTAAACAAAAACAACACAAGAAATATTAATTGTTCAATAAACCAAAGATAATACATACATATCAACTGGATATAGTAAATGATATTGTACAACATTATTTAAGCATTCAAATAAAAAAAAAATGAAAGCAGACAAATGTAAAACATCAACAAATAATCTTGGAAAGGTTTAGAAATTGGTGCATTAAAAAATTACTAAAAGAAAAAAATAAATACTTTTTTTTTAAAAAAAAAATTTCATTTCATAATGAGTAAATTATTGTGAAACATTGTAACATGCAAAAAAGGAAGAGGGTTATATGTTACTGATAATCAGGGAAAATTAAAAATGTATATATTAATTTTTTTTTAAATTAGAAATAAAAATGTTTTTTTTCTTTGAAATAGATTAAAATACTTTTCCAAATATAAATTTCAACACAAAATATATATAGTAATTTCTAACAATTTACAAATAACCAGGGTAAAAGTGCAAGCTATATTGAAACGGAGAGTTGCAATTTTCCAGTACCAGCACATCAACTTAATTTTTATTTTCTTGGTTTAGTTGTTATTTTTTTTTTTTTTTTTTTTTTTTGGGTGAGGAGGGAAAAAAAAACGTTAATATTGTTTAGGAATGTTGAGAATCCGTGGTCAACGAGGATGGTAGCGGAATAGCCTTGGCTCTTGCGCCATAAAACCTAAAAGTCACTCAATAAATGGATGGTAATCACGTGGGTATTGTGAGCGAACCATAGTTGCCCTGCATATATCAAACCCACTTGGTATACTGATATATAAAGAAATTAATTTTGTTCTTTTTTTAGACCCTCCAGATAGACGCTAGCTTTTCAAGAGCCCTTTTTTGATGTTTTATAGCAATCTACAGCTCTAGGTCTGCAGCAGATATGTTTCTCGGAATTTGAATTGAGTAATTCAAATTTATGTTAATTTAAGCAGCAGAATTGTCAATGTTTTTTGGTTAATTTTATCGTTGAAAATAAACAGTGAAAAGACCATCAAGTAGTTTTATTTCTGGCACCAAAAATACAGGCTACTAATACGGAATAGATATATTAAAGGTTATTTATTTATCCAGCATTAGTTTAAATTAAATTTTTCAAGGAATATCAGAATTTCATATTGATACAATGGTGCAAATTATAAAATATTTGACTACAGATCAAAATAGTACACTGTTACATTCTCCCTTTTCCATAGTATAATATATTTTGGTTACATTCAGGGAGAATATCTCATAGTCTTAAATCTCATTTCTAACATAAGTATCCCACAAATAATAGATGCTGCATATTTTTTTATATTTGAACTGTGATCCCCTATTGTGCGCTTTCCAAACCCATTCAACGGTACGCATATTTATCTACCACACTGCCAAATAACTCATTCTAATTTGAAAGAGGATTCTATTTAGGCCATTAAAGACCCGCCATGCAGCGAAGCTGATTTCAAATCAAACAGTCAACCCTTGGTACAATTAATTAATCATCTTTTTTGTTTCTGATGCAGATAGACAGAACTCTGTGAGCATCAAGGGAAAAAAAATCATACAAGCCAAAATAAGAGAAAAATTCTCATCGGTACTATATGTACATTGCGTTTCTCAATCTTTAAACTTGGCTATTTCAGACGCTTGCCAAATTAAAGATATTCGTAATTTTAAAAGAATCGTTGAAAAATGTAATTCGCTCATGAATACTCTAGAAAGAAATGTGGCCGCAGTAGCCTAGTGATCAAGGTCACGGACTTGCGGCTGGCAGTTTTCGTCGAGTCGTGGGTTTGTGCTTTGATGCCACTCAAGACATGTCGTGAAGAAAAGCTGACGCACGTTAAATCTGTCAAGGTTTCAAGTCCTCCCGTTGGCGATATGTAGAAGTTTGGAAAGAGAAATGTCATTCTCGTCACTTGACAGAAGTTCATAATTACGAGGTCAGTCGGCAATAGCCCTCGTATTGCTTCTCAGTGCGACGTTAATGAGCAATCACATCACAGAGGATTTTTCGGATATTAAAATGAATAGATTTCAAAAATTTTTATTCAGCATAATAATTATTACAGGTCAGAGTTACATAAGCTAAATAGTCGAATATAAAGTCAAATATATAAAAGTAAGAAATAGCTTTCTAGGCACAACAGGTCCCCACTTAGAAATCTGTAAATCTTTAAAAATTTCACTTGCGCACAGATAATAAAAGTTCAAGAGTTCGAGAAAAGTCGAGGCCATGGAAAAGTTCATCAGCAGGCGCAAGTCGGGAGCACTCGAACGAAAAGACAACACAGACAATCTTCAAAAAAGGAGAACACTCTTCAGAAACATCCTCAAAGTCTTCATCTTTCAGGAGAGAACGTCAAAGGCGGCAAGCAGAGGGAGTCCGGAACTCGGAGGTCCAAGAGGGGCCACGAAGAGGACGATCCGGGAGAAGAAGATAACTCCACAGGGAACATCCACAACAAAGGCCACAAGACGGACACGAAGAACGCTTCTCGGAGAGCTCCAAAAGGCGAGAGAGGCGATGCTCCAAGATGGTTCGGGAGAGACCATCCGCAGAGTCAAACACATGAAACAGAGATAATAAAAGCATTAAAATACATTAAAATACAAATACAATAAGACAATCAACACAACAAATATACACAAAAATTACCTTCGAGAAGGTAAAAGAGAAAAAGAGACACATGAATTAATCACGACAATGTAACTCTTCTCAGAGACAAGGAGGAATCCGGAATGAATTCCTACACCTGAAGGCGACTCAGGAACAAAGATCTAAAAATCAAGTCAGTTATTTAAAATAGTCATGGGAGACTGGACAGAACCTGTCTTCCTTTCAAATCCACTATAATAGAAATGAAAACATTATGATCAGATAACAAAAACTACGATGAAGGATGGAAGCAATGAGATGGAGAAAGCGTGGCGATAAAAGAGCTAGTTAAAAGATGACAAAATAACCGGCGAAGAGTATAACTCCTCAAGCCGGGGAATTAAAAATCCACATTTCAAGATAAAAAAAAGTCAAGATAAAAATGAAATGTTAAAAATCAGCCAGGAGGCAAAAGATTGAATGATGCTCTGGGGGAAAGGACTTATACTGCTTTTTGCCAGTAAGATGTTGAATATAAATGTCCCTTCCCCACCGGTTGGTGTCCGAGCAGATGAGCTTCCTCATAAGTTTAGCATATTTGCGGGAAACGCCCATCTGCGCCAGAGCAGCATCATTCTCGGGATCCCAAGAGCCAAGAGAATCGACGACGATAGCGTCAACGTGGACAGTTTTCCCCTCCCGTCGTAAATGTTCGACGATCGGGAGGTACTTGTCGATCTTGTTCTGACGAGCAGAAACAAGAGACTTCAGTCGGTCCTCAAAGGCAACGGTGATGTCGATGATAAGTACTTCACCGGACTTTTTGGTCAGAACCATATCCGGGATTAGGGTTTTGGGCAACCCCGGGAATTTCTTGTTTAAAGACACAGAGCCAACGGATGACGGGATGGCTCTGGCCACACTGTTCTGGATAGCGTCATGTCGCCTCTTCCAGGCATCGCTGTGTGGCTTGCAATGATTTAGTACGTGAGGGATGGTCTCCCTTGCGTAGCCACACTTACGGCACCTGGGATTTCGATTGCTGAAACGCATGGTAGCGTTCAGCTGCAAGCATCCCAGGCGGGCGCGATGGATAAAATTCCAATCGCAAAAACGAGTATAGTCACCCGCCTGGAGAAAATGATTTGATTCAGGGTGCTGGGAGAACACCTCCACAGTCTTCCCTTGGTCGACCAGGCCAGACAGCTGTTTAATGTAAAAGCTCTCCAGATCGTCCCTGAGGAACCGAGTAACCAGGCCTGCAGTGGACGGAGCCACGCAGACCGGGTTTGGAAAGCGATAGAGGTTGATATAGAAGCAGCTCAGCTCCTCGTTCCATGTCCAGTTAAATTTGAGAAATTTTGAGAGACGATCTGCAGAGTGCCTAGCCCGGGACCATTGGGTCAAAAGGTCCCCTGACTCCCGGGCGAACTCATCAACCTTCTTACCATTAAGGAAGTCGGCACATTCGCCCAGGGTGGGATCTCGGAGGATTTTCTTCCGAACAGCACTCTGCAAGCTTGCAAAGGCGACACTGGACGTAACAAGGTCGTCCGACGCCAATAGTCTGAATGCGTGGGAAACCGCATGAATATCCAGAAGGGCCCTGAGATGGGGTAGGGCAGCCTCGCCCTTGTTACAAGAAGATGAACGAGATTGACATTGGCACGGGCGGGGAGATTAAGGATGCGCTTCCCTATTGAAATTAAAGTTTTATCCAGGTCGGCAACATCCTTCTTCTGGATGTGGGAGTTTCTACAAAGGAACTCCGCTCTGGCAAGAATGTGGGCTCGAATAGCAGTCAGCTTCTGCCAGGGGGATCCTGCAACCAGTTTCACATCCTTGGCGATCTCCCGGAAAAAGCCGCTATTATCTTGTTTATAATTCAGGCCCACACGGACACCAAGATATTTATAGGCCTCCTGACCTTTTAAGTTTAAAATGGGAGTGCCCGCCCCCAGGAACTGAGAGTTGTTAATGATTTAGACGGTTCCTGGCATGAAAGAAAGATAGAGACGCGCATTTTGAGGGCTTGAACTTAAGGACCGCCAGCGCTGCGACCCTGCACACAGAGTTTATAAACTGCTGTTTGTAGAAAATGCAACACCATGAAGGAATCATCAGAATCAAATGAAATTCGCAGCAAATGTCAATTATAGGATATTATGCAAATTAATAAAGTTTCAGAGCCATCGCGCGTGCGCGGCGCGCGCAGCGCCCTCTGAATTGATGCTGAAAGCGTATAAATAAAGTGCTGTAGCGGGACGTTGAAAAAAGTCTATGATTATTTGTTAGTGGCAAACGTTTAGTGAGACCTGAGTATGCCTCCACGACGGAAGAATAAGAAATTCAAGCAACTTACGGAGTTTGAATGAGGGAGGATAATCGGCCTTCGAGAAGGAGGATTTTCCTATCGCGCAATAGCAGCTCGTATGCAGCGGAACAGTTCCACAGTGATGCGAGTTTGGAAGCAGTGGACCGCCGAGCACCGAACAACTCGAAAAACAGGCACTGGACGACAGAAGGTGACGTCAGAGCGCGATGATCGACACCTGCTCCGCATGGCGGTGAATGATCGCACAGCTTCCTCCAGGCAGCTGGCAGCACGTTGGTCTACTGCTACAGGTGTACAATTGTCGGCTTCGTCAATTCGTCGTCGTCTGCTGCGCCGTGGATTGCGTGCAAGGGTGCCTTTATACAGGATTCCCCTCACGGCGAATCATCGACGGCTGCGTCGGCAGTGGGCTCTTGAGCACAGAGACAGGCGAGCTGATTGGCACCAAGTTGTCTTTTCAGATGAATCACGCTTCAATTTGTGGACCCATGATGGCCGTGTTCGTGTTAGACGTTATGCCGGTCAACGCTGCCTTCCTGAGTGTATTATTGAACGACATAGTGGTCGAACACCCGGAGTTATGGTCTGGGGTGCGATTTCGTATCATGGACGATCCAATTTGATACGAATTGAGGGTAATCTCAATAGCAACAGGTACGTCCGTGAAGTGCTACAGCCCGAAGTCGTTCCTTTCCTTCAAGGCATCCCTGGAGCTATCTTTCAGCAGGATAATGCACGCCCACATGTTGCGCGGACTGTTCGAGACTTCTGTTCAGCACAACGCATGCAACTTCTTCCTTGGCCTGCTTATTCACCGGATATGTCGCCTATTGAGCACGTGTGGGATATGGTTGGTCGGCGTCTCGCTCGTGATCCGCGTCCTGCAGTTTCCAAAGACGAACTTTGGTTGCGCATACAAGCGATATGGAATTCTCTTCCTCAAGCAGATATTCAACATCTGTTTGACTCCATGCCACGTCGTATAGCAGCACTTATTGCAGCGCATGGTGGCTGCACCAAATACTGATTTCGGACGCTTAATTTGTTTCTTTTGTTTTGAAAATTTCATCATTTATTTGTATCAGTACAAGTCGTTTCTGCATTAGATTTCATTTGATTCTGATGATTCTTTCATGGTGTTGCATTTTCTACAAACAGCAGTATATTTTGCTGGAGAGACGAAGAGGAGTTGCTCAAGAGAAGCAGGTCGTCAGCGTAGGCGAGACACTTGAACTCTTGCCCAAAAAGATGGTACCCGGGGGCGGAGACACCGGTCCTCAAAATTTGTTCGAGTGATAAATTGAACAATATAGCACTCAGGGGACAGCCCTGTCGCACCCCAGCCTTCATGGCAATGGGGCCTGTCCACCCGGCGCTCGTACAGATGGTTCTCGTACTGCCGGTGTAAAGGGCAGAGATGATAGAAATGGTGCCCGAGGGAACGCCCGCATGCTCGAGGGCCGTGAGAATGAACTGATGGGGCACCGAGCCAAAGGCATTCTCCAAGTAGAGCCAGGCCATCGAAAGATTTTGATGAGAACGCTTAGCGTCAGAGATGGCCTGGTCGAGGAGAAAATTGTGCTCGGCACACCCATCGTTTTCTCTGAAGCCCTTTTGAAAGGGCGAGAGTCTAGAGTTGATGTTGGCCCAAGAGCTAATACGAGTGACGAACACCGAGGAAAAGACTTTCCCACCCGTATTTAATAGAGAGACCGGTCTCCAGTTGGAAATACCACATTGCATATTAACCACATTCTGGCTGTTTATGGCTCTTCCTCTTTAGTATGGCTTTAAGTAATAATCTGGCTTTATGGTTTTAGGTAATATAATTATTTTTTCAGAATTTATGGCTTTCGGGTAAGATGGCTGAAAAATATAGTTTAGCCTCTTTTCTTGGCATAATTGCTGCAGCTTTAGCTGTGTAGTCATAATCGTGAGGTTATGGACGAATTGGTGTGGCCGTCGCAGCCTAGGGGTCGTGATCGCAAACTCGCGGCAGGCATTGTTTTCGTCTAGAAGTGTTTTCGAGTCCTGATTCTACTAAAGATCTACCGTGTAGCGGGGCTGATGCACGTTAAATCTATCGAGGCTCCAAGTCTTCTGGTAGATGTAGAAATTTGGAGAGGGAGGTTTCTAACTCAGGTGTCGTCCATGTCATTCAACCGAGGTTCAAAATTACGAAATCCATTGGGAATAGTCCTTGTGTTGCTTCTAAGTGAGGCGAGAACAAAAAATCAATCACCTAAAATGTCCATGTAGCCTCTCAAAGATGCTCAACCTTCTAGGGTGACTGCAGGGCATACAAAAAACCATGATATTTCAGCCTACATTAAGAAAGAGCTGCCCTCACATTTTACTGTTAGATGTGAAACTAGATTATACACTTTTGAAGACGTTCTCCTGACTTACACATTCTGTTGGACTCGCAAATAGCTACGTCAGAACCATTAGCACCCATAAAAATCCATCCAGTAGCAGCCAAGAAAATATTCACTCATAACTCATCCTCACAACTCTGACCAGCTGATCGATCAGATGTATTTCTCCTCCTGTTCTCCTACCACCAACTCGAGATGCGCTCGGAGATCGGTTTTTGCGGGGCTCTGCACAGCTCGCTCGCTCTGCCATCAATTTCATCCGTCACATATCTTTCCTTACAGCTATCCTTTTTCTTCTCGTCCGGTGCATTTTTTTTATCTATGTCTAGGCATTCCATGTTCCTCTCCTTTCACGTATATACCACATTCTGAGAACGATGCAGTCCAAGTAACTGATGGTATTCCAATTAGAGTACATCATGGTCTGTTGGAGGCAACAATATGAACAACAAACCATCAGATCATATCAATTTCTTTCAAGCATCGTTTGACTAGGGTTTTTTTATTATTGAACCTCTTAAGGCAAGGTTCAGCTCTCAGTCAGTTAGAAATGGTTTGGAAATCGGTACTTTTTGCCACATACTATTTGTTAATTTCACACAGAGTGCAATTTATTCATCTATTTGAGGTACACACAGTGTTTGGTAAGAAACACGTTGCGTAAGCATAGTGATGACTTTTATTCAAAAAGTGTTTGTCTAAATAAAAATTTTGCTATATAATCAAAGCTTTTCTAAGAATTTATAGCAGACCACAGTAATTACGAGGGTCGTTCAATAACTCCTAGAAATTCCAAGAGATAGTGCTCGTAGCATCGAAAATGGTTTTTTTTTTTTGTGAGCATCATGACTCACTAGACATCTGTCTGGATCTCAGTTACTCGTATTTGTGATCATGACACCTTTCGCACATCAAAAGTTCTTCGTCACAATTTTTTCGACCGATGAGACCATTGTAAAGACTTCCATCACCTAATTAACCAATCCTAGGATAGATGGCAGCACAATGATTTTCTCAATGCTTGGATCAAGATGAAAACTCCGTATAATCTTGTAGAAAAATTGGACGAATATGAAAGTATTAGACAAAGTTTCAGAAGGGAGTTCCCCAAGAAAATTAGTCACAGATTCCAAAGTAGGGGACATTATGGTGGACTTAAAACAAAAGAAACGTTTAAAGATTTCAAGTCTAAACATCAAATTAAAAAACCTATCCATGAAAAAAATCACGAGAGAGATTTCGAGAAAAGAAAACAGCTTAGATGTTACGAGTGCGGGTCATATTCACATCTTCGACCACAATGTGATAAACTTAAGAGGAATTATGAAACTGTTGCTTTGAATGAAACTTTCAGAAACGGTTGCAGTGATTTACTGGCTCCATACACAACTTTAGGCAAAGTAAATGGAATCGAAATGCCAATACTTAGAGACACTGGTGCAACTCTTGATTTAATTTGCAGGAAAAATGTCCGACCAATGTTTACGAAAGAAACTGTGTGGCTTCGTACACCTCTTGAAGAGAACGCAGTGTGCTTGCCAGTAGCTGAAGTAGAGTTGGATTGTGTCTACGGTAGCATAGTAACAAAAGCTGCTGTTTTGAGAGACTCATTAGATCAAGGAAGATATCTTTTGGGAAATAAAACTGCTATACTATTTGAAGAAGCAAGGAAGAATAAAGAAATTCAAGCTTATATGGTGAACGCTGTTCAAACTCGAGCTCAGAAGAGATTGAATGAAAATAATGATCAGATACCCACATCATCGAATGAAATTATTCCCGAAATCAACGATAATGATGAAGAGTCTTCAAATGACCTAGACAATATCTTCTTCATCTTCGAGTCCTTCGACTATTGAAATAAACTTATAAGTTCATATCATCGTCTTCATTATTGCTTATACTGTCTTCATAGTCGCTAAAATCATTTGTTTACAGCATAATTTCCCCCCCCCTTCTATTTCATTTTTGGAAACGCCATGTTATAAAATTATCTTAGCGGCAATAAAATAAAATGAATAAAAACGCTTCTGCAATAATTATTTTCTTACCTCTCAGCTCGTAATGGTTTTACTAGATACAAAAATTTTAACTACGGTACTTAACAGCAAATTAAATCTTCACGAAATAATTTTGAAAAACTTACATTTATAATATCATGGGTGAAATATTACTCCAGGTAAGTTTTCTTTATAATGCAGCTAACAAAGTATACAACAAAAGCGAACTTTTTTTTTTAATAACGATATCCCTACTGACGCTCCATAAACGATTACAGGAAAAATCAGTGTCATCAGTAATTTGGTAGTTTAATATTAGAAAAACAATTTACATGGGGTGATTTTTCACCTATGACACCTTTTCATGATTAAATAACATAATTTTTTTTTTAGAAACTCCAATATATATTAATCATTGATTATTTTCAAACTTTCACTGTAATTTCCGTATCTATTTATATAAATTATATTACCTATTTTTAAGATTATTTTATAGTGAGCCTTGTGGTAGTAATTGTACGCGAAACCTAGCAAAAATAAGATTTTCTGTTTCTGTCTTGCCTTTCATTCAACCAAAAGTCTATTACTAAGCAATTACAAACCTCTTAAAATTATGTTTAAGAGAAATGCTTATTTAAATTAAACGATTGTCTTTATTATTGGACATGCTGTTTTTCACCTTTAATTGGGAACATTTTTACTTTGATTACAATTAGAATAACAAGAGGTGGAAATCTTTAAAAAAATTGAGTTATACACAAAAAAAACTGTTGCATACTTTTTAGATTGAATACGAAAAGCCCAAATAAAATTAGTCATAGGCCAAAAATTAAAAAAAAAATGAGTATAGTTTCTTTTACACGAAGATTACAAATGTAAGAAATAAGTTTTTAAAACTCGACGAGATCTTTGATAAAAAATTTAACCGAAATATGCTCTATTAAAGAAAGAGGGTGAAGATATCATTGTACTATTTCAATTAGGAGCCAAAATTTTTATAATTTGCTCAAACAGTTTACATTTACTATTATGGTTGGTTGTTTATTGAAAGCGCACTTACCAAGAAATACGAGGTCTAATGGCGACTTAATTCGTAATTTTGAATCTCGGTAAAGTGACAAGGACGACCCACCACATTCTCCGATTGAGCTGACATCGCCCCAACACGAAAACTCAGAGCATCAACTGATTTAACATGCATCAACCCCCGTTACATGGCGGTTCTTCAGTTGAATCAGGACTCGAAGGAATCAACATTGACCGCGAGCTCGTGAATGAGATCACTCGAATACCGCTTAAGTTAACATATTTTGAAAACCCTAATCAATGTTAAAATTCATTGCTGAAAGATCCCCCCCCTCCAAACTCCCAAATTCGCTAGCTAAACCAAGAAATACAATCTGGGATGCAGACCTGATTGCGATATTATGCATTACTGGGGGAAATATGATGCACTTTTTAACCATATTTTATGCTTTCCCCGTAACTATTGGTTGATTATTAGAACTTTTTTTTTTTTAGTATCGATAAATTTAAAAATATATTAAAAATTTAATCTCGTTTCAAAATACTAAAAATTAACACTTCTTATTTACAATAAAAAAATACTTATTCATTAATTTCAATAGGTTTAATAAACCTCTAAATTAAGTTATGTTGTTGGCTCTCTGCAAAGGATCAGTTAATTTGAATTGAGGTAAGGAACTAGAATCATTCACGAGTTGTGCTCCACATTACGCCTCCCGAAGACTAGTTATTACCAACGTTCTTAATTTGGTACAACACTCATTTGAGATTTGGTTTCAGACTGAATGTTTTGAACCTAATTTCAAATTTGTCATTAAGACAGATAGTTCTTTCTTATTTGAATGCTCACATATTTTTCTTGCAATAAGGTGAATAACCAACACAATTTCAGTTAAGAGATTTGATTATATATAGAGTGCCAAGGCGCTTTTCAGAAGGAAAGTATTTATTTTAATTTCACCTTAAAAGTTTTTTTTTTTTTTCCAAAGGATTTCTTAAAAAGTTTTGCACATAATAGTATTGAGAAACAACACAAAAGCTAAAAAGTAAATATCTTATACAGTCATAGTTTAATAACCTATATTTTTTTTTTTTTGTTTAATACACTCTAGAAGGTTACAACTAAAAAGATAGCTAACTGTGGAAAAATTGAAATTTTCAATCAGAAAATCGAGCTTCAACGTTATAATCACTCGTCTACAGACATAATATTTGATTAATTTACTCAAGTAAACTTAAAAAAATGGTCTTATATTTCATGAATACGATATATTTCTATGTATAATGATATAAAAAAGCAAAATGAAGAATAATGAAAACAAATAGATATATCATGATTTCTTCCCAAGATTTATTTTTTCATAAAATGCCATTACACAACAAATTATAAGGACTTACATAACACAGTGTAAATTATTGGAAGAGCTACATTAAACATATATCATAGACACATTATTAGTTATAACAAATAACATCCAAAAAGTGAGGAATTATTAAAAATTTAGATTCACAGAAAGACAAGTAACTATTTTATACACTCATTCCAATTTTGTATAATCCTTTAATGCCCCTAATTTGGCACATCAAATGTAGAACTCAAATAATTGTAATTCTCATTTTTCTGAACTATATAAGATCTATTTAAATACATGTGTTTTAGGCTTTCTGCAATAGTTTTAAAATTTATCAATCACATTCTTAAAAAATTACATTTTTAAAAGCTCTGTATTACTTTTTAAAATGAGATTAACGAAGAAAACTTTTTCTAACATGTTAGAAAAACCTAGAGAAAAAGTTAAGAAAATTTTAAAGTCAGTTTGAAAACTGTAGTAAAAAAATTCAGGTTTCTGACTAGTCATTAAAGAAGAAGCTAGTAAAAAAATTATTTTAGAAACAAATATTTTAAGCATATTAAAACAGTTGCAATATAAATGAGGACTGAAGAATTAGTATGCAAGATGTTGGCCAAATTTATGCCGAATATATTTGTGGCTAGTTAATTTATAAAGATAGGTTTTAATAAAATTTTACTTTAGATTTCTTCTGCAAAGTACAAAAATATAGTTAGTATTCTCAATATCTTCTCATCTGCTGACATCACTAGGTGCAGTCCAAGAGCGCATTATCTTACTGATGTATAAAAGTTTCTTATTTATATTCATAATAAAAATTTTAGTGATATGTAATAAAAATGCTAAATGTACGTTATTCAATCGGTACAAATATATAAAATGATTTTGTTTTGTAGAGTCCTATACCTTTAATTGAAAGATTTGTGAATAAAAATTATCTGATCTTTGTGCATGATATCATCAAAACTTGATATTTACGCATTAAAAATGATGATGGAAATGATATCGATATAATTGAAAACGGTAGTAAGAAAAAGTTGATTATTTTAAAACAAAATTATCTTAAAAGACCTTTAAAAATGTACAGAAATTAAAGAAACAGGGAAAAAAAATTTTTTTTTGAAAAATATATATATCTTCTATATGCGTGTGTGTGTTACAGCTGTTAATACCTAATATTAAGAAAGCAACATTAATAATCTCTCAACAATGCAAATGAACGCTATATAACAAACACTGTACTAAAGAAAATATTCAGATTGACTTTTTGTATATAAGTATAAGAATTTCATGTTTGACTGTAAAAAATGAAAATCCACCTTCTTAATGAAATAAAATACAGTATAGTTTACATACACAAAAGCACTACTTTTTTTAGATAAGAAAATATTGAAACACAATCTGAAAAACTTAATCTTAAAAAAAATTGGGGCAACAAAGAATGCACAATAATATATTTACAAATTGAAACAGAGAACACCAATTGCTTTAAATACTTCTTGCTTTCTTTAACTTAGCAATTTTTTCAAGTATAAGGGTAACATTACAAAATCAATTAAGAAAATGACAAAATATTTTTTGAAAACAATTTCTCTAAAAAATTTTTTTTCCCCAATATTGAACAATGCATAAAAAGAAATAGAAATTACATACAATGCAAAAAAGAAATAAATGATGTAATGCATACAAAAATAACAGCTTGCCAAAATGCAACAATATTGCACATATCTATTAACAAGTGTTTTTCTTCAATTACTTCACCTTTCCCCCCCAATGTATACATATATAATTTTATAATTATTGAAAAATCCATATTTTAAAATAAAACACATACTTTAAAAAAATAAAGCTTTCATTTGCTTCATCTCAGACAATGCCCTAATACTGTTAGTTTTTACAACTGAGAATATAATTTAGTTAAAATTAAATGCTGTTAATTATTAGATAACACGGTACTTGAACAGCAGATCCAAAATTGTTGACAGCATATGTATAAAGGTAGAATAAAAAAGGGAAAGGGATCTGTGTGAACTAAAATTGGATTCATTATGCAGGAGTGTCATTGAAAATATATTTGTAAAATAACAGATCGTAATTCTCATAAGCAAAATAAAATGAATTAAATCCATTGTTTATATTTAGCTGCTTCTTGACAAGCATAACGAAAATCACTTTAAGTGGATCAACTAAAAAAAAAAAAATCAAACAATTACTTCTCTGACTATTTTGTGCGAATTTTGTTTGTTTTTGTTTGAATAAAAATTGTTAAAAATCTATTTTTGAATATATGAAGTTTTATTAACGTTGAATTTTATAATTTGAATACTTTATGAATGAAAAAACATTATGATGTATGAAAATTTCTTCATTTTCTGCCCTATATATATTCAGGAGTTAATAATGTCTCAAAATATACCATGTGAACAGGAGTGATGTGATATTTTGATATTGTTTCACTACAGGAAATAGAACTTAACTGTTAATTTAGAAAGAAAAGCTTGCTAACAAAAGACACCGAGAAAACAATTTTCAAAACGATCGTCTCTTTAGAATAATATTTTCTCATAAACATATCAATTTTTCCATGCTCTTATAATTCTCAAAAAAGGACATATTCTAAAATTCCAATGACATAACCATTTTAAAAACTTACGCATGTAATTTTGAATTTAGTTTTACGTGATAAATTCAATCACTGTAACCATTCTAATAATGTGATCTTAAATAAAAATTTTAAGCTCTGTGTATGTTAAATATGAGACTAATACAGAAATAGGAATGTGACTGAAAACACAGATATGAAACTTTCATAGTAAAGTTTAACAAAAGAGCTAGCATTTCAGAGTAGTACGAAACTAAAACAACAGAAAATAATTAGTACACAAATCCTATATTGTTTCCAATGAATCTAGTTAATGGAACCATAATGATTACTAATTTTACTTGCCAAGACACATTTATTACAACAGGGAAGTTAAAAAACGGATATATATAGATAGTATGTAATCACATTCATTTAGTAGATCAATCTCGATCAGCACCAATCTCATCATCATTTGATTCACATTTCCTTTTCATACCACTTCCTTCGTTTTTTTGAAGAGTGTCTTCCTTTGCGGTCATCTTTTCATCAGCTGGTTCGACTTCCGCGGGTTCATATTCAATAGTGTTGTCTTGGTTCTTTGCCTGTAAGTCCATTTCCAAAAATTCTTCCTCTGGTTCTTCTTCATCATCTGATTCATCACTTCCACCTGGCAAGGATGATTCAGAATCAGAGAGTAATGGAATACTTGATGTCACATTCCTCATCGGAATCATAACCGTTCTCATCTGGGGAAAAAAGTTTTCTTAGAATACAATGTAAGTAAGTATACTAAGCAAATAGAACTACAACAATTAATTTTAGCGTATGATGGACGTATTTTACCTCTTTTTCTAACAGAAGAGAAAGACTTGAAGAAATATTCGTATTGAATTCCATCACAAGTAGTAAAAGTACATAAATAAGTTAATACAGTAGTAACACCCAATAACGGACACCCACCAGATTAGAAATTAAACAGAGGTGTCCTTTAATAAGAGGTAAATACGAATACTATCCAAAGGGACCGGGACCAACATAATTGTTCCTTAAATATAGGTGCTTCATTCGAAGGTGTCCCTTACCAGAGGTACTAATATATTTAAATACATCAATGTTATCTAGAATCTATTGTACTTTCGCATGTACAAAAAAAAAAAAAAAAAAAAAAAAAAAAAAAAAAACTCTCTGGCTATCAGATTTACCTATTACGAGTATAAATTTAAAATACCATTTAAAGTAATTTAAAATGCATATTCTTGTATACATTTGAAACGAACAAAATTGTATTTCATGACAATTGCCTAACTACAATCAAAACTTACTTAAAAATACATAATAATAATAAAAAAAAAAAAAAAAGTAAAATAAACGACATGCACGTTTAACTGAAAGAAAGCTAACATTCGAAAGCGTCTTGAAGTTATTTTTAATATTATTTCAAAAAGTTAGCATTATTCCATGCAAGCTATTTTTCTCTTTTTCTAAAGCATTAAATAGCGCGTTTCGGAAAGATTTGAAAACCTTAAGTATACATACCATACACTTTTTAAATACATAAAAAGAACCTGGATGTTCGCTCGAAAAAAAGTAGCAAATTTCTTCAATAATTTATTTATTTCAATATACTGAAATATACTGCTATTGTTATTTTTCATAAAAGGCAACATTATGAAGCTGAATGATATTAAATAAAAAAATATAACCAAGAAATTATTTCCGATTATTATCTTAGGAATAATGACCATGACTATAAAACAATGTTTATCAACTGTACAATTAGACACACAGAAATCCACATAATTAAGACTTCATATTTATAGTATATAATTCGTATAATTTAATTTAAAAAATTCTAAACTCTGGTATAGGAAAGCAAAGTTTGGTATTTATAATAATAATTACAAAAAAAAAAAGATAAAAAATATTCAAAATAATATTTTAAAAATAATTAAGTGTAAAATTATTATTATTTTACTTTTAATATACAAGCATTCATAAATTCTGAAATTGTAATGTTTTTTGAAGTATGTGTTTTGAAAACATATTAACGTTCGGAAACGAAATAAATACAGTATAGTATCCTCAAAATTTTCTTTAGTTATTTTTATAAGAAATACATCTTAAGTGGCAGTTACCCCAATACATTTCAAGTAATTTTCATTCAAGAACGGTGGAGCGAAATACCATGATGGTTTTTAGGAAAATATGTAAAATACAACATGTATTCTTCCTTTCTTTTTACAAAGAAAGTTTATTTTCTCATTTAAAAATAAATTCAGATGATTTTTTAATTTTTAACAAGATATTATATTTCAGAAATCGTGTTACTAACAGGAACATTCAAATTTAACTTAGGGTCTGTCAAAATTGATTTAGTTTGATATAATTACATTCGTAACGGATTGTATTTAAGAAATTCAAATCATTTTACAAGATATTTCTGAAGCTCAAACTATTTAACTGTTCTGTTTCATCTTACAATATTAATATGTATTATTACAAGTATGCATTAATAACAATATTAATTTATATTGTTATCTCCAGTGTTTAAAGCCCGCTTGTAGAGGGCGTCTTGAAAAGGATGAGTGTAAGTTGTCACTCATAAAAACCCCTTAGTATGTAAACGATCGAGTTGATACTCGTGAGCAGGGATCGCATAGTAATGCGAAAAGGGTGGTACTAATTAAATCGTTGCAGTTATACAACCGGGTCTGATCTTAGTTTCAGGAATATAGACAACAGTTAAGTAAAGTATTTTGCCAGGGACCAGATATGATAAAAGTATATTGCGTAGATCACCAAGGTAACGCGACAGGATTTAAAAGAATGAAAGGAACTATAGTTATCAGTTAAAAGGTCTGATCTTGTCTGAAGTTTAAAGATAAGTGAAAGAAAGCTAAGAAAAGTACATAATAATCAAGGTATTTTAATTAAAATCTCATTATTATTAAGAAAAGTAAAGAATGTGCGATGAAAGTGTGTATTTTTAATAAACCAGAAGTGGGAAGAAAGTTTCACAGTCAAGTGAAAATAGTAGTTTAGTGTGATAAGTTAAAGTTTTCTTATAATATATTACACTAATTAAGTTCATCAACTGGTACAAAATAAAGACTAAATTGTTCGAATTACACTTCAAAAACTAAGAATGAAATACTTTTTTTTAAAAAAAAATTAAGCCTTTAATAAAAATATTTAAATGATTCAAAATAACAAAAATTAAGCAATTGAAAATCTTAAACATCCATTCCTTTTATAATATTTATATTATATATTGATATCAATCAATATTCAAAAGAGAGAAGTATGGTAAAAGTACGAAAGAAAAGAATAAACATTGAGAAAAATAGGAAGAATATTATTTTGAAGCTAAATATATGGTAATAGGTGTAAAAAAGTAAACAGGTAAAGAATAATTCTTCATTATGTGTTTATTTCACGAGTTGGAAAAAAGCCCCCCCCCCCCCAAAAAAAAATTGAATCCCAGTCTTTTATTGCTTAACTCAAATAACCCACTATCCCCCGTTATTTGAGAAAACTTACAGAAAATTTATTCAAAACGATATCAAATGAAAATAAATTATTTTCATCTGAATAATTAAAAGAGATTTTTAAATCACAGAGGATCATGCAAAATTACGGATAAATGTTTAACATACCACTTTTTTCAGATTGTTTCGGTGGCGTTACTTTTTCGATCTTGTTTGCTCCAGCTAAAGGGAAAAAAAACAACGTTATTTTTTTTAATTAAACAAAATAAATAGCAGATAGCAATATATAGGATTCGGGTATATTGCAAAATGCAATATATTCAAATTAAAAAATAGACTTAGATGATGAAGGATGTTTGAAAATTAGGTTTAATATGTTTATCATAAATAACATTCATTAAAATCGACATAAATATCTTAGTTACTGAAAAACGTCCGCATTAAAAAAATCTTACCTTAACTCTGTGTTATTTTGATCCTTCAAAAAGGTCTGCTTTCGCATTGAAAGAATTAAGTTAAAAATGCGCGATTTGGAAACGCACTGAGACGATTAATGATTACTAAATATTAACAAAAAACACTACTTACAGCAACCTCCTAAGAAATAAAACTCATCAGACAAGAATTTTACTTGTCTGAATGCAAAAGAGACTGCTTCTTGGCAATGTACTTTATTTCAAGAATCCATTAGCCTTGGGCTATACACTGATGCTTAGACCTATCCTGACTTGTTTATAAACTAATTTAATAAATGGAGTAAAAATGGAGCAAAGTAAAGTGATAAAAAATAATTTAAGTATGATAATCATTATTTCATTCTAGCAATACTAAGATATATGATTTGAATAGTACGTGCAGCAAATATTTTATGTAAATAATGAAGAAAATACAAAAACAATACAAAAAAAGTCGCTCAAATGCGACGAGAGAAAAACTCAGACGAGTGAGAAGAATGATTATCCAATCAGAGTCGCTTCCTACAAGAGAAGAGGGGAGGGAAGTTGGATGCTGCGGCCGCGTATCTGTAACTACCAGAGAGCAACAGTCTACTGGGAGCTAATTGCGGGGTTGCTTTGGTGACTAGTTGCGCTGTGAAAAGAGGTGGAGAGTTCGCTGCTACGTGCTGCGATGGGATGAATTTTGAGTCTCCACCCCCCCATGAAGTAGCCTCCGTTTAATGAAGAAAGGTGCGTTTGCGATAAAGTGTAGAATTTATTCTGTTCAATTTGAAGAAGAGAGGGATTGGAATTTGCAGCAATTTATTTTTTCATGAAATATTGGATCTTTTTCCCATCAATCTTTTGATTTTATGAAATTTAATTTGAAATTTTTTCTTAATCGACAGATTGAGGAGGAGACGGAAGGTTTAACCTTTTGTTCAGAATGAAGCATAGGTGTTTTTCTTGGTTTACACATTCCTTGCGTTTGTTAAAAATTCTGAGGGACTAAGACTTGTTTTTCAAATTTCCACGTCTGGAAATAATGGCTTGAGATTTTTCTGGGTTTATTGCGATTTACCATGTAATGAATCAGAATTATAAAATTAGGAGTTGTTTTTGAAACTATTTTCAGATGAGTAGCTTGGCAGAAAATTATAATGTCATTGGCAAAAATACAAATTTCTGAGTTAGGATATTTTGAAATGTCCTACGAGAAAATTGTGAATAAATTTGGAGAAAGGGCGCTTCCCTGTCGAGTACCCGCTTGCATAGTGCCAATTCTTGAAAGTTTACGATTTAATCTGACTTGAAATGTTTTATTATGGGTATATTCTTGAATGAGATTGATCAGGTAAACTGGGAAATTTAATTGTATCATTTTATGTATTAATCCCTCGTGTCACACTCTTTTGAATGCTTTTCGGACATTGAGGAAGACTCCTCCCGTGACCAAATGCTCATTAAAACTTTGAGTGATTTAAATTTGAAACTCCCAAAAGTTGCAGTGAACTTGAAAGCCAAGTTGTTCAGGTGGAATAATGTTATTTTCTCTTAAGCGATCATTGATTCTGTTGTTTAGAATTTTCTCAAAAACTTTAGCTATTGTGCTTAGAAGACTAATGGGTCGATAGTTAAGTGGGAATTTTGGATCTTTGTCTGGTTTTGGAAGAAGAATGATAATTGCATGCTTCAAGGATTGTGGGAATTTATTAAAAAGTAAACATTTGTTCAAAATTTTGGTAAGATGTGTAATGGCCTTCAAGAGAAAGGATTTTAAGGCAATATTTTTGATTTCACCCTACCCTGGGGCTTTTCTAACATTGAGCTTTTCAATAATTTCTGTGGGGGAGGTTAGTTTAGGGGGCGCTGGACAATCTTGGTTGTTGTTAAATCTTCTAACTTTTCTTTTAACATGTTCAATTAAGTCATCATCGTAAAATTCAGCGTTCTCAGCGAAGGATTCCTCAAACGAGTAAACGAAGAGGTCTGCTTTGACCTGGGGATCGAACACGAGACCTCTAGGTCCAAGAAGTGGAGATAAAGCCCGCGGGGGTATAAATAGAAATTTTGTCTAATTGAAAAAATGACTGATCATCAGTATTCACCATTTCAAGGCGATATTCTAATGTTTTAATTTTCCTGAGGAAAATATCCCTTTTGATTTCCCGCTGAAACCTATTAATTTCAGTTTTCATTGGGAGATACCTGAAGCGGATGGGAGATACCTGTGGATCAATGGGAGATACCTGGGAGTTTCCTAAGGCGGTTTTTCTCTTTAATTTTTTTCCTGGTTGATTGAAGGATATTAATATGTGGATGGTCTATAACTTTAGCGATGCTAGATTGATTTATAGAATTTAGAAGGTAAAATTTGTAACCGCCTCTTCAAGTTTGCTAACGTTGTTAATCAGCGGGTTTCCACAAATTGATTGAGAGATTTTCAGAGAAGTTAATCCAATTAGAGTGAACAAAATTTTGTTATGGGTATGTGGGGAAAGATTATCCAAGCCCACCAAAAAAGCAGGCCGGGTTGTTGGTCACTTGGTAGTTTCGCACTGGTACTAACTGTCATATTTTGCCTTTTGAAATACCTAAATCAATTGTTGAGGGGAGATAATTGTGATTAATATGCAAGATCATTAGGGGCAAGAATATCCAAAAGTCTGAGAGAATTTGAAAAGGCAATTGACTGCTGAGTGCACGTGAAGTTGGGCTCTAAGTGTGATGTTTAGCACTAAGGTCTCCAAGCACAAGACAATGTGATCTATTACAGAAATTTTTTTTAGATTATGAGCATATCTTGATTTTCGGGGGGCGGGGCCGTTGCAGGCTGAGTAAATGGTAATGGGAGGACCAACTTCTGTTTCAATGTTGATTGTAGTTGTCTCCAATGCCGCAGTGTGGAAGTTTAAGCAGTGGTGCGCAATTAATTTTTTAAGAAGTAGAGCTGTTACTACTCCACGATGTGTACGTTAGTCAGTTCTGCAGGCTTTATAATTGGAGATATTGAAAAATTCTGCAGGTTGTAAAAAAGTCTCTTGCAAAGCAACGATGCCGGGATTATTATCGATAATATATTGTTGGAGTTCGGAAATGTGAGACAGCAATCTGTTGGCGTTCCATTAAACAATTTTGAGAGGTGAAAAGGAAAATCTCGAATTAAACATTAAAATCCAATGTCTTCGTCTACGAGTTTGAGAATTTCTCGCATCTTTTTAAATCTAATTTTGTTGGAAGTTGATATTGCAATTACTTGGTCAATTAACTGGAACATTTTAGGTTATCGAGAGTATCGGCTGTTGAAGGGGTGTTTGCTTTTGGAGGAGAAGGTAGATAGATCGATGACGAAGGAGGAGGAGAAGAAAGTGAGCATGTATGGTAAGCTTGGGCCGGGAGTGGAGGGAAATCACTTTGCTAGTTACAATTCTTGTAATTCCAGAAGGCGTTTTTGCTTGAGAGCTGCTTTTTTCCCTTTTTCTTTCTTCCCATGGGTTAAGTTTGGGAGGAGTTAGAGGTTTGTTGAGTGGATTTTTAAGGCAACCGATGTAGGTAGCGGGGTGATAGTCTCCGCAGAGGAAGGATTTTGCTGGGGTTTCAATTAGTTTTTGGCAGTCTCTTGTAAGGTGTGATGGTTCAGACACTTGGGGTGACGAGTACAAGCGCGAATTATGGTGAAATCATTGTGCTGGCCAAGTTTCTTCCGTAAATGTTCTATTTTAATTTTCATATATCAAAGTTCTTTCAGGTTATAAATTTCTCTATTATTATCAGATTTAGGTAAGTTAAGTAGAAAAAGCGGTATTGGAAACTCTATTTTTCATGTTGTAGCACTCTTGTGCGTGAATATTAAAATTTTGGAGCTCTTTGATTATTTCTGTTAGCAGCATATCTGCTGTCATGCCTCTGATTACGACGCGCTGCATTTTTTCTTTTGGTAGCTGATGTGAAACCTTGTTGGGTTTTTTTTTTTTTGTCTTAAGAATTTGATGATACGTTGCTGTTGTAGGAGGGAATAATTTTAGACTGTTTCCGGCTAGGCGGGTTGTCAGCTTAATTCTTGTAATTTGTTGGATTAATGAGCGCCGCTGTGTTAATTGGACTATCAATAACTATTGGCGGAACTTTTATATTTTGGTTGATGATAGAAGTTATTAGAGGGGGGTAGGTACCTTATTTTATTTATTAAACGGAGTTTGATGAACAGTTGTTATGATAAACATTTTGACGGGAGGTCTGCATGTCAAACGATTCATCAACTGAAAGAGCATTACATTTATTATTTGTAGCAATTTTTTTCCGTTTTGGGAATTTTTAAATTGATGTTCTTTAGATTTTTTTGTGACAAATTGAAATTAATTGTGGTTTATTGAGGGTTGGGGCTCAAGACTTCGATGATTTCACAGAAGTAAGAAACTTCCGATGAAAGTTCTTGTGTTTTGAGCGCTTCGAATTTGAGATGCACCTCTTCTAGTATTTTTAGAATCAATTTAATCATTTCGTATTATCCTTGGGTTAAGAAATTTGCATTAGGGGTAATTCTTTCGCCTATCAGCAAACAAATTGGAAATATATCAGAAGAAAATTTGGCGCATTCCAATTTTACTGTAATTGCATCCAGGTTTAGGGAGAGAAGGAAGGAAGCGACTCACCTTTTGGCTGTTGCTCCATTTCATCATGTAAAGAGTTCGAGGTAACCAGATCCCAATCCATGTTTCAATCAAGTGGTGTGAGCACCGGCAGCCGGAGAAAACAAAATCACGACCACGAAATGTGGCCCGATTCTCTTCAGAAACGAGTAGCAGCAATTCAATAAGAAAACATATCATACAATGATGATCTATCCACCAGGTATCCATCATATCAAAGCATAAGTGAAAATCGTACGATAGAGGAGAAGAATCAGACGTATGTATCAGTCGGCATCAGAAACCGGAATAAAAGAGACTGCTAAATCCAAAATCATACTATGTCTATGTCTTTCATATATAAATTTTACATGTCTAATTTTGCTTTTCAAGAACAGAGCTCATTTCATAAGCTTACGTAATAAGAAAAACTTTGTTTATGTTCATAAAAATGCGACTGATCAAAAGTCAATTTTTGTCATTTGCAGTTACTATAAAATTCTAAGCTTTTATCGACGTTAAGTACAAAAGAGAAAAACCCAAGGTTGGAAAAAAAAATTACAATAAAATAGTAGACAAGCACTTTGAATGAGAATCTTTTTAATACCGCATTTGATGTACATTTTAGGAATAGATGACGTAAGGTATCTTGTCTAACTTACAATTTACAGCAGGATTGAAGCACCTTTTAAAAATGCAAGCCTTAATGTAGATAATTTGTAATTTTATAAGGCATTTCTAACTTTTCTTGACCACAAAATTTCGACGGTACACGTATCTAGTGGTGGGCATCGAGAATTAGACGTGGGGGATGGGGCAAAAAATTTGTAGACAACAAAAAATAAAGGGCGGGGAGGGGAGGAGGTCGGGGAGTGTAAGAGAGGTAAATAAACACACATAAAACTTAAAAATTTAGCTACAAAATGTTAAGTATTCGATGCTTTCAGAGCGAGTTTGGTCAGAAGTAAAAATCGATGGTTTACTTGTATACTAACTTTACAGTGGATTAGCTTTAAAGAAAATGGCCAGTTAGCTGTTTCTTAAGTATAAATCTCTTGCATGAAATACAGTTCTGTTTAGAAATAGATCATAAGATTAGAACTCACTGACTTTTTTTTTTTTTTTTTTTTTTTTGCTCTCCTTTTTCTACAATTTTGATTAATACTATATAACTTTCATTAAAGGAACAAATATTACAATTACACAGAAAATTTCTAAAAACCAAAACACATTTCATGGCACTTTCTTAAAGAGCAAGACTAGTTCAAATAACCAACAAAAATGAAAATTTACCAAAATCAAACCAGTGAATTTACTCAAGATATTGTTTAATTCTCCATTGCACTACAAATATGCACGGAAAAATAATAAATTCTATCACAGGTAACTTCTACAAAATAACATTAATTAGATTTTCGAAGCAAATACAATTAATTACATTACAAGAGAAAGATAAAGTAAAATAAGTTTCTCATTGTTATATGTTTAGTTTCTCTGTTTTTCAACAATGTTACGTGTCTTTATTTTCGCCAGGCGTAGATATTCACGCCATCATCTTCCTTCGCTACATCTCACTATTCGCTGTGATGCTTTACGAAACGGTTAGCTGCGACTCATGGTATTACAATTTGTGCGTCTATCTGCTTAGTAAATTTTTTAATAATTAAAGGAACGAAAAAAAAAGAAAGATAATTAAGTGATAAGACAACAGGGTTCATATTCTAAAATTTTGTTCATGATAAATGTTTTAGCAGCTAAAATAGAATGAAAATTTAATTTTTTTTTATCGCCGCCATTGCGCCTATCCATCGCAAAACACAAAAAATTTCAAATTTCCCCAAAATTTAAACTTATAATGTCGAGATCGTATCCAAATTTATTTCAGGAAGAAGGTGCATTCAAGAAAAAAAGTTGAGTTACATCTACATAAAAATGTATATCATCTTTGAAAAAATATATATAGTGATTTCAAAATTAGTTCTGATAAGTTATAGATGAAAGGATTAACAGTTATTCAGAAAAATTAATGCACGTACGTCAAAAAAGACACCTTTATTATATATGCAATTCTCATCGCAACTGGATAAAATTGATATCACTGTTAATAGCTCAAATAGAGCTAAATTACGTTAATAGGTGGTGACGGCTCTTTCCGCGATCTTTTCACTAACAGTCCTCTTAGGGAATTTTTGGTCCTTAAAAATTATTTTATTAGAAAGCTTCCTCCGAAGAACAGAGCGTGAACATGCAAATTAAGATTGCTATATATAGTTTAAGCTTTCATGTTAGGGAGGAGAGATAGGATAGATTGCTATAGGAGCAGTGAAAAATAAAATAAAATAAAACAAAAACAAAAGCGTGGATATTTAGTAATTGATAATTGTGTTACTTAAGGGGACGATCTGTCACTTGAGATTAAATCTAGATTAGATAGCTAAGAAGTCAGAACTACTGAATTAAATAAGTGTTCTGAAGTATTTAAAGTCTTTTCATATCTCGCATACTTCGTCAATTGTCTTCATATTTATTAATTGGGTACATCTCTTATGTTGGATTGATCAAACTGTGTTGTGGTTTGTGTTGTAAGTAAATTAAGTGTTTTAGAACATGTCGAGCCTTCCTTCCGACCTCCCCACACTGAGGGAAGAGAGAGTTCACCTCACAAGGTCAATTATTTAACACAAATTCAAAACAGGAATTTTCTCAATGCAGATTACGCTTTCCCCCTTCGCGTAACTGAATTCAGATCATGAAATTGGCCAAATTATAAAATTTCGTAAAATTCTACAATAAAAGTTTGAGTAATGAGGTTTTAAAGAACGCATCCCTTAACCCTTTGATGAGAACACGATTTTTCAGAGGGTTCACATTTTGTGATGATGAACTTACAGTGGCGATTTGGCATCCCTTTCTCTGAGGCAGAGGTAGACATTCCAAAAAATGTTAATTATAAAACTCTGAATAATGGGATTAAATTATTTTTTGTTTTGTTTACCCCACGTTTTAATCTAAAAGGACATTAGAGAATAGTTTAACATGAAATATATATTGTTTTTCTTCAAACAGATAACCCTAAAAATACAAATGAAAAGAATTATAATTTTTTTCAGTTTCACAGTTACAGACGTCTGAAGATCACGTATTTCTTTTTAGATTGCTATAGACATGCAGAAAACTCTCTTTACGGAACAATTTTTCAATTTATAAGCATCTTTAAAATCTTCAGAAAATTAAATTTTTTTTTAAAAAATCGCTCACAAACAGATGAGTTGATCTTTACTCTTAGAAGGTTAGAAGCGTATCTGAAGCACATGAGTTGACTGGTGACGTTTGGCATACTTATGGAATCCCTAACGTTAATAATTGGAACAGTATCTGCCCATTAGGCAGGTATTCTTACCACAGGGTTAATGTTATGTGCCTCGATATAGAATAAGTTACCGTAATGTTGAATTCATTTCGGGAACTTAATTCTATATGGAAGGATTTTGAATATCGGTCCAAAAATGAATTTCACTACGAATTTGGACGCAAAGTATCTTCAGCCATTGTTCTACCCAATAGACATTAAAAAGGCACTCTAGAAAAATAAATAAATAAAGCAAAAAAGCCAACGAATATTCACTGAAACTCAAGAGATATCGAACATTTTAAACAACACTAACCTTGATATTATTTCTGGTCTTTATGCGAACTCTCGAGTTCAAATAAGAGTAAACAATACAACTGGCTAAAGAAACGTGTACATAACATTTTTATTACTTAAAACTAAGAATGGCTTAAGAAGATTCCCAGTGTGTTTTGACCTCAGAAGCAGTGACGTCTTAAGACTTCTTGAGGCCCTGGGCCCTCATCAAAAAATAGGCCCCACCTGCGAACCTTTAATCTAATTTAGTGTATATGCATGCACAGATCTAAAAAAACAATCCACAGTAAAATGAGGTTTTATGTAAATATTCGTTTTCTACATTTTAAATTTGTAAAATCATTAATTCGGTCTTCAAAATCAATTGCTAATAATATTTCATTTTCACAACTCACTAAGCTTAAATTATTTAAACGTGATTGAGTCATACAATTTCTCAATTCGTTTTTGACCAGTTTTTAGTTTTGAAAATGAATGCTCACCACTCGCGTTAGTAATAATCATTGATAAGAAAATTCTCATTATTATTTCAATATTGAGAAACACAGTGAATAGTTTTTCATTATACTTGTATGTAAAGAGTGTGTTGATCCCAATTCCAGTCCCCTCATCCAACAACTGTTCTTCATCTTCATCTCCATTGGTAGAATTGTGGCTGCGGCAGCCTAAGCACGCGGCTGATGCACGTTAAATCTGTCGGGGCCCAAAGTCCTCCCTTGGCGTGGTGTGGAAGTTATAAGAGGGAGATACTAGCTTGGATGTTGTTTTCGTCACTTGACCGAGGTACAAAATTACGAGGTCCGTCGCCAGTATAGCCCTCGTGCTACTTCTAGTGCGACGTTAATAAAAACTAATCCATTATTAGAATTATATTTTGTATTAATCTTTCTTTTTTCCATTTCTTCTCTTTGCTTTTTCTTCAGCTTTTCGCCATGAATGATCATGTATGACATGGAATGCTTACATTTCAAGTTCACTTCCTCTCCATTGATGTCTTTATCGTAAAATTTTGATATTTTCTCGCATGCTATTTTAATATCTATCTCATCCAAATTAGAAATATTTTGAAAAAAATCCCAAACATTTCAAAACGCTTCTCGTATTTTTTACTACACGTTTGTATATTGTAAGTTAGTGAGTCGATTATTGGTAAAAAGGTTTCTCTCTATTTTAAATTTCTGGCTGTGGCTGTTTTCAAACGTTGTGTCGGTGTCTCTATGTCCTTCAAGGAAAATTACCCTAACACGGGGTTGTCTTACACGCTTGTGAATACTTTGATACTCCTTTATAAAGGACACATCCTTGATTTTTGACTCATAATAGTCAAAAGAGTCTCTTTTGGTTTTTATATATATCATTAACGATTTTAATCATTTTAAACCTTTCGAGAAATCCATATTTTTACTCTGGAGAAATAGATTTACTTTGTCAATACGTGTCAAAAAGTCAATCCAAAGAATAGTTTAAAAAAAAAGTAGCTTCTCTAATTCATTCATCTTAATTTTTTGCAGAAAGTCCAGTATCCGCTGCCTGTAATTTATCATTAATCAAGCATCCATGCTCATGAAAATATTTAAAAATATTTGCAAACACTTTTAAAAAATCGAAAACCAGAGAAACATTTTTTTTTTTTTTTTTTTGCTCTTTCGAATTCATTTTATTACATGCAATTAAAAGCCTAGATGTAAATAGAAAAGTACATAAGATTAACATTACACTCGAGATTTCTCGGTGTCGTGACGACGGTAGCCTTAAAAGTTTTATATCAATATTATCCACATCAGTGAAGTTTTAAAATAAAATGATCAGTTATCGAAAAATAAATGACCTGTAAAACTTAAAATAAATGACCAGTTATAGCTTAGAATCCACTTTTAATCCTGTACGAGATGATGTACAGAATAGTTATGAATAATTTAGTAAATGATGGCTCCCCTTTTTATTTATATCCTAAAAATAACTAAGAGGTTTTTTTAAAATAACACACTCACATTTTGGGGACAAGTTATTCGAAAAAGAATTGTTATTTTGCTACTAAAAATAAATAAATAAATACACTGTTCTAAAAATCATTATGCCTTATCTCACATAATATGCACATAACTATGCGTAAAATTTTGGGTTTTCTCCCCCTTTTTTTCATACTTTTCAAGAGGAAAAAAAAAAAAGAAAATTCGCTCACAAGTTTATTAATAAAAAATGTATAAAATTAAAGTATTTTTAATAAATTTCAATTTTCTGTAGGAATACTTGATTAACTGATTAAACAAACACTCGCAAATAGAACATTACTGAGGGTTCTTATACCCTAAAAATCTCTTATTTTGTACCGAAAATGTCTCCACTTTTAATATTTATTCTTAAAACATCAAATTGTTGTTCAGGCATTTATTTACCTAATTACCAAATCGTACTGTAGGATTCCTGTTATATGATTGTTTTTCTGTATTACATAAGTACAAACAGTAGTAATGTAATATATTCGTTTTATAAATGTTCTTTTTTTATTTGGGTTTCAATAATAATAAAAAAGAACAGTCATTTGAATTTTTAAACGAGTAAAATAACGCTTTCCATATCGGAAGCAAATAAAAATATTTCTCTGAATGACAATACACATCGGAAATTCTTTTGGAAGATCATAGTGCATTCAGAATGAAGGAAGCGCGCAATTATGCATATTAATCATTATAAAATATTTTAAAGAGTCTATTAAATATTTATATATGATTTTATAAACAGTTAAAAGGTTATTTCATGTTGTTTAGAGGGAGAAAGAAGAAAGTTTACAAAAAAAATAGCAGAATTTTTTTAAATCAGGATACTATTTTTATAACTCTGTCAATAAAAAAAAGCAAATACGATTACATATTATTTTACTTTTCTAATGAGTTATAAATATTTGTATATTATCATAAATTTCAAATACAATTCAAAAATAAAAACATAATTACCTCTTGCTGTTTCAAAGAAGTTAAATTTAAAGGAATGAATAGCCGATTTAGAACCATAGACCACTTGCTTCTTCGAAAAAGTGTGATTTCCTTCAGGGTCATTTCAACCCTCTTTTTATTAGCCCTGACGCTTGTTATAAGATCAGGAATCACTTCTATTGGGGGCTTAAGTGTATCTCTTGTCCATTCATGAGCGATCCTTAACTCACGTGTGCAAATAAATAAAAGAACGCTGGAAGGAGTGTCTGTTATGTCTGTGACTGTCCTTCCCACAGCAGCATTTTTATCAATAAATTGGACATATTTCGCTTTAGAAATAAAACTAATATTTTCCCTGATTCTCAGCAAACGTCGTAAATAGAAGAATTTGATATAGAAGAAACTGTCTTCAACCAGTCATGTCCGGGAATAACATTTGATCATTTAAATTATTCTGATCATGATCTTATTGAGGCTGAGTAGAGAACGAGACGAGGGCCCCTGAAAGGCGAGGCCCTGGGCCCAGTTGGCCCATGCCTTAAGACGTCCCTGCTCAGAAGTGGTTTCGGGTAAAAACGTGGAAGATGCGAAATATTACTAAAAACATGCTCAGCTGTTATACTAGGGGATTCTCAAAATAAAATAATTGCTGTTATAATAGATTATGGCAGTTAACGTTCCTTTTTAAAGAAAGAATTAGCAGTAGAATTAAAATTACCCATTATACGGCAAGGAAATCCGTTTGTGTATACGTTTGGCATAAATGAACCCATCAACAAAATTTATGAGATTGTAGAACTAACCATCTGCAATCCGCATGACCCAGAAAAGAGATTACTATTGTGGCTCTGCTGATTGATATTATTTCGGGATCACAGTGCAAAGTACCATCAAATAACTTGAAGGGGATACTCAAAAGATAATTACTCGTACATTCAACTGTCTAATATAAACGAATCACTTGAAAATGAAATATCTCTACTCAGAATTTTTTGGGAATTACATTCAGGAGGAAAGGAAAGAATAAATATAAATTTTTTTTTAATTGATACTCTATTCAGTAAAATAGTACTAGGTCGCATCCACGCGTTGGATGTACTGTATAAACAACAAATTTAAACTTTACAAATATTCCTTGCTGTTCCTAGAGCGACGTTAATTAAACCAACCAAACTTTACAAGCTAAATGTTGTTCAATATTAAATGAAAACTTAAAAAATATTTGGCAGTTAGACGTCATAAGGATTTATGTTAATACTGAATGTTCAAAATTTGATGAAGAATTCATTTCTAAATTCCACAGTAATTTAAAATTTAAATGTATGGATGTATAAAAATAAATTATTCTGGGAGGAAAAACCGGACAATTTAGATAAGTAAAACGAAGATTTGGTAACTTAAGTACAAATATGAAAACAACGATTGGGTATGTAATGAAAAAAAAAATGTTGTTCATGAACAATTAAAATTGAACATTGTTGAGGAGAGCAATGCAAACGTCAAAAATAATTGTTATTCTATGCCCCATTCTGCAGTTGTTAAATCTGATAGAAACACCACAAAAGTCATATTAGTGTACGATGCGTAAAGGACAAAGATCTCTTAATGATTGTTTGATGTCTGGACCATCTTTAAACCCCAAAATATTTGATGTAATATTGCAATTTCGCGAACATGAATATGCATTCAGTAGCGATGTTAAAAGAACCTTTTTGAATATTGGTATGGATAAAGAAGAAATTATTTAAGATTTTTCTGGTGTCCAGATGAAATTGATTCTAAATCTTTCAAAATTTTGAGAATGACTCGTGTGCCTTTTGGGGTGACATTAAGCCCATTCATCCTAGTTGAAACAGTTAAATACCACATTGGAAAATATAGTCATGAGTGACACGAAACTGTTCAAGTGTTCAACGGGGCCGCGGTAGCCTAGTGGTCAAGGTCGTGGATAGCGGCTGGCGGTTTTCGTTCAGTCGCGGGTTCGATCCTTGGCCACCAAAGACCCGCCGTGTAGCCGGGGCTGATGCACGTTAAATCTGTTCGGGGCCCAAAGTCCTCCCGTTGGCGTGGTGTGGATGTTAGGAGAGGGGGGTGCCAGCTCAGGTGTCGTCCTCGTCACTTGACCGTGGTTCAAAATTACGAGGTCCGTCGCCAATAGCCCTCGTGTTGCTTCTAGTGCGACGTTAATAAAAACTAAACAAATGTTCAACACCGCTCTTTATTTGGATGCTTTATTTCACGGGGCTGTTACAGCAGAAAAGGCTTTACAGCTTTTTCACAGTGCTGAAGAAATTCATAATGAGGCTAACATTAATTTTAGAAAGTTTGGGATAAATTCGAAAGAGTTACGCGTAAATGGTTCGGAGAGATATGACTGAAGAGAAGGTGACAAAAGAACGCCCTCTAAAGATTTCAAGAATAATTTGGAACATTGAAGATGACATATTTATATTAGATGTGCAGCCCATTCTTAACATGATCGATGATTTGAAAAATTCAAAATGTAGCGTACTTCAAACTGCATCGAAAATATTTAACCCGATAAGAATTGCTTGCTAACAATTACTTGTCAGGACTTAGCGTTTCTCCACACTTAGAGATTTATCTAACTCCGTCTTCATTTTAAATTTTGTTACTTCTTGAAAATAATATTTCTTAAAATTTGTATTAATTATAAAGTTTATTAATTTATTTTATCAATTAAAACTTCGGAATAGTTTCAATAGGGCACCCGAAAATTATTTCTCAAGGTAAGTACTATATATATATATAAAGTAACGGAAAAAGATTATTAAACGCTGATTTCAACATATTTGACAGCTTAAGTAATAATATAAAATGGTACCAAAAATTACAACGTTAGGACATATACTTTATTTCGTGATTTTTTTTCTTCTAAAGTTATGATTCGCGACGCAAAACGCCCGTCCTCTTTGTGAGATAACTCCTTCCGACAACCCTCCGTCCTCAGGGATGGTCGTAAATAAAGGCACGCTGACTCGAAAGGGTTAAGACAGAAAGAATTAGCTCTGCCAAACTGGGGCCCTTTTCGAAACAATCATTGATAGTGAATTTTTGTCTCTGGCAGAGCCATTGAAGACTGTCCTAACTTTTGTTGCTGAGTTTTCTTTCAAAATAGGGTGATGAGTTATATAAGTATGTTTTGGTTCCGAACTATCTACCTCCTCAATAATACCCTATTAAACCAATCCTTAAAAATGGTTTGGTATTCTTCAATATTTTTAAACTTCTATGAGGATTTGATGCAGTTTACAAGCCTTTTTTCAAAGATGTCCTTACAATTTGTAAAGGGAGGATGTCCTTCCACACAAGGTAAACGCGTTTGATACCTCCTTTGGTTTCTGGTCACAGTTTG
>BMAW01046488.1:22081-36076 GCA_019974015.1 Nephila pilipes | reverse complement strand
ATATTAAGTTTACGGTGTCTCATGCATTACTGAAGAGCTTAATTGTCATTCGTATTTGCTGATTAGAAACCAATAAAACTTATTTTACATTTTATTTATTTTACTTTTGCAACAAATTTAGTTGTGTTTTCAGTTTTTTTTCTCTCAGGAGATTTACTTGGCTTCACGGAGCATCAAAGTTCTATGAATGAAGGTTGAGAACTACAACTCTGACCATCGAATCAATCACAATCGCTGATTGATTATGACACTGAACTCGATGTCTTAAGGCTGTTTTTGCCTTGTATCAAAGAAACCGATTCAGATTTAACAACACATATTCAGGTAGAAAAATGTTCTAATTTTAACAGAAATATGTGATGTTATAATACATTCTTCTGTCTCTTTCACAGCATATTCTTAAGATTTAGCAACATTCCAAAAATATAAACGTTTTATTTGAACCCGTAAAGTTTAAAATCCATTTAGTATTACAGTACAGAAGACTAAATATGAAAGGTATTTTGCACCAGAAGAAATGGGTCAATTCATTCACAAATGAGTAGTATGAAAAATACTGCTTTTTAAAGGTAGGGAAATCAGAAAACAATATTAATACTCGAACGATTTTTTTTATTGGAAGAAGTGTTTTGATATTTGCTCCTATTCCTTAACTTCGTGTGATAACATCCCTAATCGAGTCGCGTGTTCGAGAACCTTATTCCATTTAAGACTCGTCATGTAGAGGATTAGTTTGTTTGTTTTATGAACGTCGCACTAAAAGCAAATTGGCGACGAACCTCGTAATTTTGAGTCTTGGTCAAGTGACGAGGAGGACTCCTGAGCTGGCACCTACTTCTCTAAATTTCCACACAATCTTAATGAGAGAACTTTGAGCCTCAACAGATTCAACGTGCGTCAGTCCAAGGTCTTTAGTAGCATCATGGCTCGAACCCATGACTCGATGAAAATCGCCGGCTGACCCATTTTGAACGAAGTTGACCCATTTCATGAGTCAATCTCGTCTCTTGGACCTGAGAGAATGCTCTAAGCCGTGGATAATGAGCGAGGTCACTTAAACATAGTATCTTCTTGGTAATCCAGCAGATACCGGACTAGAGCACTCCTAGATTATCTAAAATGCCATATTACTGGCAAGCACCCCCCAAAAATACTAAAACTACAAAAAATGTAATTTTGTAATGATATATTACAAAATCACAATTTTTTGTATATTATTTCAATGAAGGAGGCATAGAATAACTTTTTGATTCCTTCTTTCTTTTTCACTTAGAATGACACTTTAAACGCTTGTTCACGAAGTCATTTCAACACTAGAATGTCACCCATTTTCTTCTAACCATTTAATGGACGTACCAAAAAAAATCAATTACTACGTTGTGTGGTGGTGTTTGAAAAAGTGTCGTCACTTCTCACCAATATCCTTCTTTATCCTCTTATATGGAGGCCAATCCTCTTCTACGTCCTTATCCGTCAGGAATTGATTGTTTTCCTCTTCGTCAACAGTTAGTCATTCGCTTACGTCGTCTGTTGTCAGAGTATTGTTAGATGTGTCCACGAATGTTTCTCAACCAATTCCACAATCTCCAGCGAGACTAACGTGTCCAATTTTTCAAATCGCTTCAAAATCTCGCTTCCATTCACAAGAGAAAGTCATATGTTTACGTTTACAGTTACACTATGAATGCATTTTTAAGCACTGCACTGCATACATACAAAATGATCCAAATGAAATAATGAACATCATAAGGTGAATGCATACTCTTACAGGCATTATTCTGACACGGGACTAATTGACTGAAGGCAAGGACAGTGCCTTTTATCGCATTATGGAAATGAATTGTCTGCATGAGTAAAAATGCTGGATTTTTGCCAGTGCCAGAAAGCTGAAATATCATATCATAGAGGAAATACTGAAGTATACTGTATAATAATGATAATAATCAGGCTACCCCCGTGTTCAAAATTTTAATTAATTTTCTTCTATTCATAAGTACTTATGTTACGAAACATCGCTAAAAATTTAAAAGTTCCTTATGCATTCATTTCAACACTTGCGCTTTCATTTGTTCTAATACTTAAATTATCTTTAATCGTTTTGAGAACAGAAGAAACCGAATTGCATTTTACACTATTCTAATGAAAAAAAAAGTATGAAGAAAAACATTCTGTCGTTGTTAACAGCTTGAAAAGGCATCAACGTTCTTAAATGAAAAAAGAGGGGACGTTTTGAAAGCTTCTGGGTAACGTATAAATTACACAGAATCAGTAAATAAAGGCGCAATGAAAAGAAAAGTTGTGAAGAAAAACACGGTAAGAAAAAAAATAGTCATAAATGCCTTAATGATAGAAGCCATTAAGCTTCGATAAGATTCTAAAACTCTTTCAAAACTGTACCGCCTTTTGCTCTATTTTATTTTCTCAGTTTTTCCCCCCTCTGCTATAAAATTATCTCTAACATCATGAATAATGGAAGTTTCTCCTTTTTTTTGTCATTAATGTTAAGAATTTCATTCTCATTGCTGATAATGGCGAACAACATTAAAATGACAGAAGTGAGCATCAAATTAAAATGGCGTACATTAGTACTGGCTATTGACGGTCTAAATGAGAGATTGTTGTAAAATGGCGGTGTTTGAATTGTATTACTCAGCGGAATGAAGGGTGTTACGACGAGGAAGAAGGATTATAGAGACTGTTCAGAATAATATTGATAAAGTCTCGGAGAAAAAAAATCAACTGATGAAAATATGATGCTACATATTTGGCTTGAAAACAAAAAAAATCTATTCCAATATGATCTGTAGTGAGTATCCTTTACATTATCTATTCGAATGGGGCCAGTGTTGCTCATACGAGGTGTTAATATTAAACAACGAGACTGACGCTGCTGCACAAGAAGTACGCATGCGCCAGCGACTGACAGGTATTTAGCGTGAAGCCATTCTGTTTCGAATGCAGTGCCTCTCGCTTACGTAAGCAAATCTATAGCCTTCATTCGCATTTTTTTTCTCAGGAAAAAGGATAAGTGTAACAATTAAGCAACGAATTGTAGTGTAATTTCACATGAAACTTGCTAAAATCTCTGCTGAAACTAATAATTTATTGAAAGAAGTATATGGCAATGAATGTTTATCGCGTGCACGTGTTTTTGAGTGGTTTAAGCGTTTTCAAGATGACGGAAAAAACGTTTGTAAACTTCACAGAACATTTTTAAAGTGTAAAAAGTGTGTGCCAAAATGGTGCCTAAAATTCTCACATTGAAATGCAAGAAGCTCACAATTTTTTTTTTTTTATTCTGACACTTTGAATGCCATTGAAAAAGATCCAAACTAATTAAAAAGGATAATACTAAGTGAGGAATCGTGGTTTTTTTACGTATGATTCTGAAACGCTAACCCATACTCTGGACCCATACATCTTTACCGAGAACCAAAAGAACTTGAATGAGCAAATCAAAATTCAAAGCAATGATGACTGTTTGTTTCCAATATTCATGGGATTATGTACCTTTACTACGTTTCTGCAGATCAAACTGTTAATCAACATTACTACCTCTACGTTCTTTCTGATCTCCGTGAAAGAATAACGATCCGAATTGTGGAAAAACAAGTCATTCCACACTGTCTGTCAAGAGGTTTCTAGCCAAGTACAGCATCCCAGTGTTAGACCATTTGCCTTATTCACCGGATCTTGTGCCATGTGACTTCTGTCTACTTCCTAAGGCGAATTCTGTATTAAAAAGAACAAGATTTGAATCCATGGAAGCTGTGAAAGAGAAAGCGGCACGCGTCCCGAAGGAGATGACCGAAGAAGATTTCCAGCACTGTTTCGAACAATGGAAGATTCGCATGGAGTGTTGTAGGAATAGAGGAGGGATGTATATTAAAGGTCATGATAAACGAAAATATATGAAACTAAATAAAATATTTTACAGCGTCAAATATCATTATTTAATAGCCACACTTGGAACAATGTATAACATTGACTGATAATATTGAGCATTCTATATAAAAGTTGAGGGAAATAATAATTAAAAGTTACCAATGAGTTCTGTGTCGATAAAATCTGATTTTTTTTAAAAACCAGTCACCGCTTGATTGGTAAAGTATTTTCAGATATCATTCATGAATGCTCAAGTCCTCTCGTTGGCGTGGAGTGGAAATTTGGAAAGGGAGGTACCAACTCGCTTGACTGAGGTTCAGAATTATGATGTCCCCCGACAATGACTCCCATGTTTCCTCCAAGAGCGAGGTTAATAAACAATCACTTCACGTATCCCAATGGGCAAGTTTCGGTAGGAATCCAATCACAAAGAGGTTGTAAGTAGCAATCCTGTGAGAATTAATTAATCCATGATTAATTAAACACTTTATGACTGATCAGTGATACCTGATTGTGTCATTGATTTTTATTTTAAAAAAAAATGACTTCAGTGTTCTGCTGAGTCGCGGAGGTGACTGTTTGAGGAGATGAAAAGTAATCGGCGCGAGTAGATATTCAATTTATCTCCAAGCCAAATATCATATCTACATTGAAGTTATGTTAATGTAAAATAGTGTGTAAAGTATGGTTAAAAAAACTAGTTTAATACCATAATTTTTTTTAATTCTCCACAATATTTTAATATTATTTCCTTAAATAAACTCCCATCTACAATCTCTGCATTGCTGTATGCGAATTTTCCATTGGGCAAAGAATTGTTGAAAGTCATTTTCTGAAAGCATGTTCATGATCTACGTCGCTTTTTCCTTGTTTCAAATTTCGTTCCTTTTATTGCTGATTGAACATTAGGGAATAGAAAAAAGTCATACGGGGTAAGGTCGAGTGAATAGAGTTGATGTTCCAACACTATTTATACTTTCCCAAAAAGTTTTTGACAGAGAACGTAGTAGAAGCCAAGATGTTATCCTGATGAAGAATTCGTGGACTTGTTTTTCCGCAGTTCGCACAAAATCTGCCGAATATATTCTTTGTCGATTCTTATGGTTTCAGCAACTGCTCAAATACTCAATTGGTGGCCATTTCGGAACAAAACACTAGTATTCTTTCAATGTTTTGTCCATTGTTGATGTGGCTAGTCGTCCTGAACGTGATTCATCTTCAGTTTTTTCTCGTCTCTGTTCGAACCGTTTAGTACACTTCGAAACCTCAGTGCGTGATAAACATTCATCTCCGAATACTGTTTCTAACAAAGAATTATTTTTTGTGGTGGAATTTCCGAGTTTCAGATGAAATTTCACAATATTACGTTGCTCTTTTGAAACACTTAAAGTTTTCCCAAAGGGTTGAAGATGCAAGATCCAATACGAACGAAAGCCACGGCTCAACTAAGGGGTCTGTAGTTGACTCGGGGATGAAAATTGAAAGAAAAGATGTCAGGTGATTGGCGCTTGTCATTTGATCCTGACACGCGCACTATTTGTCTGTAAATAGATCAGCCAGGTTATTTGTAGCCACACTATTGATATCTCTTTATAACGAACTGACGTCATTAAATGAATTAGATATAATCGCTTATTAAAGATTAGTTCCAAAAATATTCAGTCAATTTATTCAGACTACATATAAGTTATATCTAAATAAATTAATAATGTGGAACATTTACTTAAATGCGCCTTTAATCAAATATTATATAATGAAGAACTTTGTTTACCCTTATAGCTAAAAAATAGTAGGCTTAAATTAACTGGATGCGATTCAGGTAAACTTATACGACGGAGCCCGAGCCAAATATACAAGGTGTGACAGTTAAATAATCGGACTGTGCATGCCCTACTAGTTAGGCTTGGTGTGGAGGAGTGGGAATGGAATGTAGTTGATTTTGATGCTTCCGGTGCAGGTGACATGTTATTCCATTCCTCTATCTAGTTCAGTTTATTCTTCATTCTTGTTTGAATAAGACGTTATTGTGTCAAAGTGCCGCAGTCAGGATAAGATTCAAAATCGGACAGCATATAAATTTGAAATTTAAAAGCAATACTCCAACTGAATGTTTTAAATTGCTAAAGGAAGTGTTTGGAGATAACTGCACGTCACATGTCACATTTTCGAATGGCACAAACAATTTTCTGGAGGTTGTTGAAGATGCCGAACGCTCTGGTCGACCTGTGACATCAAGAACTGATGAAAACATTAAAAAATTAAGGAATTTGTTCGTAAAGACCAACGTTTGAGTTATCGGATAATGTCAGATATTAGGAGCAAAGACAAAGAGACAATAAGAAAAATGTTGACCGATGATTTACATATGATGAAAGTTTGTGCAAAAAACAAGCACCAAGACAACGCGCTCTCTGTGAAACAGTTCTTGGCGGACAAACGCATTACTGTCCTCGAGCATCCACAGTACTCACCAAATCTCGCACCATACGACTTCTACCTACTTACAAAAGTGAAAAGTGCATTGAAGAAGAGGTGAAAGCAAAAACGGCAGACTTCCTGATGGTTTGTGACACCTAATGACCTGCAGCACTGCTTTGAACAATGGGAAACTCGTATGCAGGGATGTATTGATAGGGAAGGGGAGTATGTTGAAGGGGACTAAAAGGTATTTGTGTCATGTTTTCAATAAAGCTGATTTTTAAGACTAGTCCGGTTATTTAATTATCACACCTCGTATACCCTTAAAATATCTTGCCTCACAGTTGTTTGATCCAATATAATGATTCTATCAATCTATCTAATTCCTCTCTCCTCTCTCTATCACCTCCAATCTCTTATCTCATCCCCTACACTTCTTATATAGTAATGTTAAATTACACGAGTCACGGTTCTTTTGCAAGGCGAGGTTCGCAGAACAAACATCAGGGTAAAGTAACCCCAGATATTAGTTAAAGGGAAATGCGCGTGAAAAATCCCGTCAGAGCTCTTAGAGTATGTCAGATATGTTTGTTCAATACAAGTAATGTTTGCCTAAGCTATACGATCTGTATAAAGGAATTCATAATTATTTTATGGTTAGAAAAACCCTGTTATATATATTACAGGTTTAATGCTTTTTGAAAGAAAGAAAATTAAATTTAGAAGAAAAATCTGGGTAAATTTTTGTTTGTAAGATACTTCAGCTAAACATCAATCTATTGTTTTATCTTCGAAGAGACAAGCACACACACAAAAATTTAATTTAATTTATTTCATTTTTTTTATTTTGCAAAAAATAAAAAAATGAAAAATTTTGATTGGTAAATACTGGAAGCAGTTTCCTGTCAGTATTAGTAAAAATTACTAAAATAGGACTACTTTTCACTCATGTACTGCCTTTTTTGCGTACATGGAATGGACACAATAGCCGAGTGGTCATAGTCGCGACCTCGTCGACGGCATTCTTCCGTCGACTCATGGGTTCGATTCCTAATGTTTCTAAAGAAACATCGTATAGTTGGGTTGATACCAGTGGCGTACTCAGGGGAGTACACATCACCCACAATTTTTTTTTTCTTAAAATTAAAATATTTAAGGATAATTTTTTTTTTTTTTTTTTTTTTTTTTGTTACACTGCAATAGATGTTTCACACTTTTAAATAAATACCTTTCACCCCCAGGCTCAAATTTTTTATTATCATGAAGAGAAAAAATTATTTCGTCTTACCTAATTCCTGAAAGAATAATAGAAAAACTCTTTGCTATCTCTGATAAAATTGTGTATCAATAATTAAACTATTTTAAAAAGGAAAAGTAAGACTGATACAGCGTATTATTTACTTCTTACCAAATGGCAATTCTAAACTAAAAACTTTAGCTTTGACTATATGCAACTCTAAAAAATATTTTCTGGGTACATCTGTGGTAGATGAACGTTAAATATGTCGAGGCTTCAAGTCCTCTCGTTAGTGTGGAGTGTAAGTTTGGTGAAGGGTGTGATACCAAGTGTCGTCCTCGTCATTTGACCGAGGCTCGAAATTGCGAAGTCCGTCACCAATAGCTTTCGTGTTGCTTCCGAGCGCTATATTAATAAGCAATTAATCAACCTGAAAACTTCGAATTATTAATGAGTAATTAGTGAAAGTTCCTATTCACAATCTAGAATCATTTTTTCCCTCATGTAGTAACCCAGACCTACTTCCATACAACAATTAATGTTTACTAATTTCAGAATAATATATTTTTAAAATATAGAATAGAAGAAATAAGTTATGAGTATTTCTTTTCAAAATAATATATTCAACACAGGCTCGACTAAGTTTCATTCTCTAGTTTGTTTGGGTTGATTTTTGGTGTAGTTTGTACTTTTTTTTTATTATAATAGTTAATGATAGTCTTCATTGATGGTCATAAATCGTAATAAAAATGATTATTCCTGGTTAAGAATCCAGTTTTTATGCTCGATTTTTATAACTTTGGTTAAGGCAGCTGAGACATCTGCAGCAAGTATAAAGAAACCTTGTTTAAATAATCTTTACTTTTCAAAATTTAAAGCAATGTTTAGATATCTGTATACATATGTATCTGTTTTATGTAAGTATCTGTATGTTTATGTATAAATTTGAAATTTTAAAATTTTAGGATTCAAACCTCCCTTAATATTTATATAATTACTATGAATACTTTTTGATTTGAGAATATTTATATGAAAAAATAACGTCTGTTATACTAGGGGGAAAAAAACTCATTTTATGATGATAAAAATACAGCATTCTTTTTAAAGTAGATTTTGAAGAATGTGGACTAAATTCCTGAGATATCACATTTTGAAAAAAAATGCATATATGTATATGGACTGGTACGTTTGCATAATTTTATGATTCTGTGACGTAATTCTGTTACCCGTCTAGCCTATTGTCTTAAGTGTTACTCGAGTCACAAATCTCAGTTTCTACTTATGTTCCAGCACAGATAAAATAATTAAAATAACTAATTATGTTTTAGATAGAGTTTATTAATATTTGTAATAAGGGGAAGTCTCTTAACCAGCTTCGAGTCTCTTGCCGCGAATATTAACAACTTCTGTAATATAGCAAAGAATCCGCTTACTGGAATATGATGCTAGTTAATCAACCAGCCAGGGATGCGTAAAAACAAATCATGTAGACATACAAGAAAACTACCGTGTACTTTACATTAGCACTGTTCCTATTGCTGGCATCTTACCTCTCTCTATTCAATTCTCTGTCACTTTTATACGATTTCATTAACATATTCCCTCTGTTCCTAATTTTACTTAATTTGCATAACCATGTTTCATTTGATTGGAAAGAAGTTGGAAAAATTTAAATATAAAGAAGTAAGGGGAAAAAAACCATATGTTAGTTAAGGGAAGTTTTGCAAATAGCCGATATCACAATTCAATTTTCCTAGTGTGTGCGTGTTTTACTTATCAAAATCTCTTAAATAGTATATTTATGGAATCAATGAAACGCCCTCTGTTTTTAACAGCAAACTAAGGAAAAATACAGCAGAGGAAGCCTTTTTTAGGTCTCACATACCATGAGGTGACAGTTTTTATGTTTGCTTATTATTGTTTCGATAAAGAATTTAGTTCTTATGCTTGATAAGTTTTTTATTTATTTTTTGCTTACTAAACATTTGTTCGAATTAAAACAAAGGTAAAAAAGTTATTACTTCGAATCTGTTTCTCGGTGATCACATTGCATCAAGAGAAACAAAAAAAAAAAAAAAAAAAAAAAAAAAACGTGCAACAATTTTATCAGGGATTTAAGAGAAAGAGAATATCAGTTACAAGTCTAAGTAAGAACAATGATTCTCCTTCCCTTCCCCCTCCAAAAATTAGCTTTATGCACAATAAAGCTTTCAGCAAATTGGCTTTAAAATATACAACTATATTTTTGACGTTAATTAAATTCTCTGGTTCTTTAAACCATTTACTGACAATATTTTAATTCATTTATCAACGTTCTTTCACTGCATATAAACAAAATATTTAAATCCGTGGGAAAGATATTCTCTTTAAAAAAAAGCCTTACCAAAACAAAAACAATTCACGAGGGACTCACGCCACTGTTCCGCATTCCACCCACCCTGTGTGACATACAACTCCATACATATTGAGAAGTAAGTAGCTTGCCTATCTAAATGAGTGGAATGAATTTAATCTCCCGCTTTGGCTGGGGTACGAAATAAAGAGGGGGCTCGTTAGCCGGGGGTGGGCTCACTTCGAAATCGTCTGGCGAAGGGGTGCGGAGGAGGTGAAAGAGAGAGAGAGAACACAGCCGGGAGCTCTAAACCGCTAATGAATTCAAACCTTTTGATAGGTGTCCCATCTGACGCTTTGTTTACATCGTTCCCTCCGTTATCAGAACGAAGCGAGAATTAATATTTGGGTTTTAGATTTAGGGGGTGGTAGAAAAAGAAGGGGGAGTGTATAATTCGCAATGGGTATCTAATGGAACGTTTATATTCGAAGAAGGGGGGTGAGGACTGGAACGTTAATGATACATAAAGAAAACGAGACGATTTTAAAACGTGTGATTTAAATGTGACGTCTTTTTCTGGAAAAAGGCTTTTTTTTTCGTTCGTTTCTTCTCTTTTCCTGATCCCACCCCCCTTCTCTTTTCTGTTTCGTTCCTGTCTTGCATTCTCTTGTGATGCTGTTATCGTTTGTCTTTTAGTGATCTGGCGTTCTGTTTTTTCGATAATAGCGCTGGCTTCCGGCACGGGGGATGCAAAGGGGGGTGGAGTGTAATGTGGCGTATTTCGTGATTTGATGATGATGATGATGAAATATGCATTATTTTCGCATTTGGAATTCGGGACGTTCGAATCTTGCTAGAGCTTCTTTCTTTCTTTTTTTTCTCCTTTCTGGTGGGTTTGTTTCTTTTTTATTCTTTTTGTTACAGTCTTTCTGTCTAAATGTATTTTATTTGTTTTTCTCCATTTTATTTCTTAGATGATGGGTAGACCAGGCAGAGTTTTTGATGGACTTTAGCATTATTTTTTTTTATGTAAATTTACATTCTTTTGTCTTCGGTATTCATGAGAACTTTCTATTAGCTTTTTGAATACGAAAATGTGATGATAAACTTTTATCTAAAAGACGCGTTAATAAAGTAGTATTTAGGATTTTTTTTATTGTTATTTACGCATGTTTGCTTTGATTTCAATTGCAATCTATTTCACATTGCACTTTTTGAGTCGTTTAAATTTTTTTTATTAAACTTTTAAGACATTGGTGCCTATCTCTTTATTTATTGTAATACGACTATTTTTCCTGATAAGTTGATGTATACAGATCCCTTTCAAGAATCATGTTTTTAAAAACATAAAATTACAAAAGAATCCATAAAGCACAATAAACAATTGGATTTCGTAAAGTTTTAATTATTACTAAGAAATAATCGGTATATCTGGACAAAATTTATTCCACGTGTTAATTGATACTTATTATCATAATGATTTGAGTTACAGCTGTTGATGCTGATTATTTTAATTTCAGGTAACCCCAGTTTGAAGTAATCCGCAGTATCGTAAAACTGTACAATTATTTTCCCGGGTGTGTAGCATATTTTTTACTATCACCAAAAACTCAAGAAACTTAGTTTTATTTATTATACTCAAGACTTCTCTACATAGTCATCATCCAGAGTTATACATATCCCAGCGTTTCTTGACCTTTGGAAGGCTATATTGGAAATCTGAGGGAACACTTCAAGACGAGGCTATTAAATAACGAGACTGACGCTGTAAAACATTTTATTCTGACGTCAGACATATATACTTATTATCATCTTCAATATACACCCCTCCTCTATTCCTATAACGCTCCATGTGAATCTTTTATTGTTCGAAACAGTGCTGGAAGTCCTCTTTCGTCGGCTCCTACAGGCCGCATGCATCTTTCTCTTTCACAGCTGTAACGGACTAAATCTTGTTCTTTTTACTGCAGATTTTACTTTAGGAAAAAGATAGAACTCACATGGCGCATGACCCGGCGAATAAGGCGGAGGGTCTAACACTGGGAGGCTGTACTTAACTAGAAACCTTTTGACAGAAAGTGTGGAATGAGACGACGTATTGTCTTGGAGGAAACATTTGGGTTCAGATTCTATATCGATTCGTACAGTCTCAGCGATTGCATGAAAACTTAACCGACGGTCAGATCGAACCAGATTACCAATTTTTTCAATATTGTAATCCGTTTTTAAGGTGGAAGTGCGACCCGAGCGTGAATCATTTTCAATGTTTTCTTGGCCGTCTTGAAAACGATTAAACCGCTCAAAAACACGTGCTCGCGATAAACATTCATTGCCATACACTTATTTCAATATATTATCAGTATCTGTTTTTCCAAGTTTCAGGTGAAATTTCACAAATCGTTGCTCACTTATCATTTTCTGGTGAAACAACAACAAAAAAAATTACTCAAATGCATAAGAAAGCTACGGCTAGACGGATTTATTTACAGAAGCTGGAGACACTGTATTCGAAAGATATGACTTCACGCTAAACAGCTGTTAACTGCTGGCGTTTGGCACATGCGTACTACTTCTGTAACAGTGTCTGTCTCGTAATACCTCGCATATTCTCCATATTGCGAATTATTTCTATTTGCAGCTTCCTGAAACCAAACAAATCAATATTAATAGTTGTAATTTATACCATTATGTACATAAGAATCAATTGATATGCAGCGCAAATTCTATGGAGTTATCTTGGCTATTTCGTATTAATAATTAAAATTTTGTGACATTGGGCTATTCGCGGTTTCTCTTCACTAACCTTGGGGACTTTTAATTAAGATTGATTGCTTTTGCTAAACAACCTTTGCCCAATCAAAAACGAAATGTGAATATGCTGATAGGAAGCAGGTAGAAATGAAGTGAAGTGGGAGAGTTAGGAAATATATAAACTCCGACTGAAAATCGCGATAGAGAAGCTGAAGGAAAAGTTATAGATAAGCTGAAGGAGAAGTTATAGATAAGCGGAAGGTGGAGTTATAGAGAGGCTGAAGTAGAAGTGGAAAGAGAGGTTGAAATTGGCGATTAGATTAAAGATTGTTGCAAGAGATTTATTTACTACTGTTTTCAACAGTTGATCTAGAGTCTGAGTTGCAGTTGAGGAAGGATTAGTGGTAAGAGTCTGTTAGATTACTATTGGTGGGTTGAATTGAGGTTAATAGAAAGCTTCCCCTGGAGAGCATATTTAGTTGTTGTTATAGTAAATAGAAGTTAATAAATTCCGTAAATATTGTTCGAGTGTCTCTTTGATTAGTTATTGTGTCTTAGCGTTTAATAATTGAATTTAACTATGGCACAAGAGGCAGCCCAGGTCGGGCTGGCGTCACAACTTTCCTATAACCTTCTGTAAAATATTGTAAGAAATACCAATCATTAAAATACGTCTCTCTCTATAAACATCGTAGAATATCTGAATGGACAATGATCAAGATAATGGCGGAAGATGAATTAATGGTACTAGTAAACGGAAATGAAAGAGCAGAATACTTCCATTCACCCATTATGTTCCGACAAAGCTCGCGGGTAATAATGCATAGTTCTCACGTGCCCCGTAATTCTCAGACGATTCTATAGCAATTCATTATTGAAATCGGTTTATAGTTTGATCTACAGATTTATCTCAATTAGTACCGCATTAGCGCATTCCAGGCAGCTGTTGCTTATCCCCCCATAATTGGTAAGATTGAGACAATAGAACTTTTGTTATTATTCCGTTGTAAATCGTCTGTTTAATTGACTATGAGTTAATCCTATTAATACAATCCCCCGTTGAGTTTTTGCAATGTAGAACATTGAGCGTTCCATCTGTTTTAAAACTTAAGTCGATAAGTCTTACTAGGAAATCATTCAGAAAATTCATGAGATTTTAGGAATAAAAGAAAATTTTGTAATAATTCTCTATAAAAAAAAAAAAAACGAATATTGCATGTTTGCAATATAAGAAATGTAAAATTGTAAAGAATGAAAAATCAAAAGTTCGAAAGCAAAGTTTTGCAAAGAACAGATTTTGCCACCTAATGTGAGCTTTTTTTTTTTTTTATAATTATTATTAAATTGCTCAATTAAATGTATAAGAATTATA
>BMAW01046488.1:0-15247 GCA_019974015.1 Nephila pilipes | reverse complement strand
ATATGGTGGAAATGAAGTTCAAAATCCTCTGAGTTCTACAATGACGCCCTTCGAAATGTCCAGAAACGTTGGGAGAACTGTATAACTCTGGGTAGCGACTATGTAGAAAGTTTTATATAAGAAAAATAAATAAAAATTAAGTTTCTGTTTCTCTTTCTCTCTCTCTCGGTTATTTTTAGTGACAATTAAAACTTTAACGAGGCGGCGGGTTACTTCTATCAATGGATTCTTGAAATCAAACAAATCAACATTAATAACTGTAATTTACAACATTATGTTAATAGGGATACATTCAATCCAGTTATTTCATAGTAATAATTAAAGCTGTATACAATATATTCTCTCGCACTGTATTCCAAGAAAACGTTTCAAATATGAGAATGAACAATATCTCTAAAAAAGAGAAACTTTTTAATTTTGATTTTAAGCAGATACAAACGATCTGTATGTCCACCTTTCATTAGAGGACAGACATTTACACGTTATTCCTATTCACTCCAAAGAGGTCGGAACACATCATTGTCAATTTTTATACCAAACGCGATGCGTTTTTTGATGTTATCACAGGCGTAAAATCTTCCAAAGAGTGGGTGTGGCCACGGTAGCCTAATCGTCATTACTACCAACTCGCGGCCTGCGTTGTTTCTGTGGAATCGTGGGTTGGAACCCTGTTGCATCTAAACATCCGCCGTCTAGCGGGGCCGATGCACATTAAATTTGTCGAGGTTCCAAGCCCTCCCAAGATGGGGGTTTATGTTCGAAGATGGAGGTGCCAGCTTAGGTATCGCCGCTCTTGACGCAGGCTCAAAATTTCGTGGTCAGTCGCCAATAACTCTTCATTGTGCGACGTTAGTGAATAAACAATCAATCAAAATATAATCAGTTGATTGTGAAATACCAGTTAACGACTGGCGAGTTGTGTTGATTTCTATGGGATAGGTCCGATGCAACCTCAAACTTCTCCAGCTACATTGTGTGAAGCACTTGTTAGGCCTTTTCTTATATGCAGTTAGAGTTCTTGAATTGGCGAAACCAATGCGTAATGTTCCGATAGCCCGCAGTATGAAATCCGTATTTTTCTCTAAAAGCTCCGTATATTGAAATAAGAGATTTCGAATGTTTTAAAATACAAAACGCTTTCTAGTGGTTTCTCTCCATTTTGAGGAACGTGACGCAGTAAATAAGCCGTTTCTTTCCAGCTACTTTGAACATAGAACTGAATTTGCTCTTTTCTAGTGCTTTATATGAAAAGTGGAAGACATCTGCTTCTCTTCTTCTTAATATTCGGATTGGAAAGAAAAATAAAATAATTTTGCATTTACATCATATTAAAAATCGATACTTATTTTGTAATCGTTCTGCTTTTTATAATTTTTCTTGTAATTTTACGGCTCCCGTCTACCTGGCCATTTTGATTTCGTGGACGTAATGTTGATCCTATAGTATTTCTACTTTAATTCTCACATCTTTATTATTTGAACTATTTGAATGCAATAAAATGCATTTGAAAGAGCAAAAAATAATCAATGCTTCTGTGGAATTACTTTTTTCTTCCGATTCTTAAAAATATTTTTATTCTTATTTTGATTATTCGTTTTTGAGTTTTCCGGTCTTTAAGGAATATTTTCAAATATTTTTAAAAATAGGAAGAAAAAAGTAATTCCACAGAAGCATTCATTATTTTTTGCCCTTTCAGATGCACTTTATTGTAATTGACCAAATAGTAAAGATGTGAGAATTAAAGTCGAAATTCAATAGGATTAACATTACGGTAACGAAATCAAAATGGTGGGTAGACGGGAGCCTTAATTATATTTTTATGGGTTAATACTCCAGCTTTTTTTTATTGTATATTAAATTAGTTTTCTAATACATAGATGTGGTTTCATTAAGATTTATAATTAATTAGTAATTGCATGTATGTTAGTTTTATTTCCTTATTACAGAGGTATCTAGTTTGTTGCCCAGTAGAAATCTGGGTAGGGGAAGACAATCCAGTAATTAACCCCTTTATTCAACCTTAAGCCTGAATTAGCTACTTGAATTACTTTTTAGATCTACGTGAACGGAATTTTAATTGTACATTTTCTTTGTAGTTATGTATCTCCTTTTAATATGTGTGTAATATAACTTTTATTACACACACACGTATTCCGCGTGATTATGTTTAACTACTATTGATTATTTTGGATGTGAGAAGAAATTTCATTTTATTACAGTTGGTTTTCATCTAAGAAGCAGACAACCATGTTCTAGACAAATGTTGCTATGCATTTTTCGATGCTTTAGAACTTAAAACAGTATTGTAAACATTTAGTCAGATTTCAGAATTTTATATTTAGAATATTCAATTTAAACTAAAGAATCTTTGAAAGTATTCCTTCCCCGATGAAGTGTATTTTAATTATTTTCTAAGACAATTTTATCTCTGGTTCTTGTAGGTTTGTTCTGAGCCACAAGAAGTTCACAAAAGATTTTAAGTGAAATTAAAAAAAAAAAAAAACATGAAATAAGTTGTAGTATTTTCAACATCTCGATCTGAAAGAAGTAGAAGAGATTAAAGTAAAAACAAATTAATTTGACTAATTTTCCTTCGCTATTAAATAACTATCAAATGCATCAAGAAAACTGTTCAAAGTATAAATATTTTCTTCGCTTTGTTTCAACTGATTCAGTGTACTTTTCAAGTCCTGTTGCCCTTGTGTCTATGAATGCAAAAATTAGGCTACCGAATTAACAATGCCTCGCATAAAAGTGGCATTCACTATTTCTGTTGTGTACAAAAGAACACGAAATATTGACTTATAATGAAAAAAAATCAAAGCTACTTCATGAAAAGTGCTCACGGGTATTTGCCTTCCACACTACAAATTGCTTCATTAAGCCATCTCTAAATATTCAATCGTAGACTCCTCTTCGGAAAAGACAACAAACGCGCCGGCGGAGGTAACCTCCCTTGCCAACTGGGTTCCGATTCTCGTCTGTTTTCACAGTCTTTACTAATAGAATCAAACCACCCAAGCCAACCCTTTCACATTTAATTCAATGACGGATGTGGACTCGGCAGTTATTTTAAAGGCCCGCTTTCCAATTGCCTGTCCCTTAAAATATGCAACGGTTTCTCCCGTATCGAAGCAAAACAAAAGTTAGCCTGCAGGCTTTTTAAAGGCAAAAGGGAGGGTTCCAAGTCGAAAAGAAAACAGAGAAACTTTTCACCAATACCTTACTGTTCCAGAATAATGTTCGTTGTAAAAACTGTATTCAATGCTATCTGTCTTCTGCTCACACGCGCCAAAGCGTTTTGTATTCCACTGTTTGTATAAGGTCTTGCGTCTCAGTCTTTTCCATTTTGCATGTATTACACGTGTTTTTACAATTCTTTTCCCTTTTCTGCTGAATCTCTTCTTTTTTTTTCATTCCTTTTTTCTTCTTTTCTTCATTCCTTCCCTTCTCTGTCGTCTGGAGTATAGAAAAGGCCACGCGGTGAATTCAAATAATACAATTAAATTATCTTCTTGGTGTGGAAAAGGAAAAGTTTTGTCAAAGTCTCCCTCTCTATCTCTCTTTCACTTTCTCTGTCCTTCTTTCTCTATCTTTTCAGTGATTTTTATTTTACGGTTTCGGAGGTGCCGATTTTCGGTTTTGTTTTGGTTTCCCCCTCTTTGCACAATTCATTTGGTAAATGAAATTCCGAGTTGTTTCCTTCATCGTTTCAGATTAAAATGGCCCAAAGGTAGGACAGAATTCAAACACAATGGATAAAGGCCCATTACATCATCATTATTATCATTATGCAATCGCGTGAGTATATTTTTCTTCACCAATATCTTATGATATTAGCAACAATTCCATTCTTGTTAAATTTGGAACTGCTTAATTCATTCTTTTCCTTTGACGACAATTGTGTTTGCGAATAGTTGAATTTATCAACCTTTAATTGATTTTTAGGTTTTTTTTTATGCTTTTACCTCGGGCAATTTTTTTTACCTGAGGTTAAAGCCTCCATACTATTTCAATTCTTTTCATCATAAATTTAGAGTCTAGTTTTGAAAAAGAAGATAATTTGTCTAAGCAAACTGGTCGGTTTTGTATGGAATTTCAACATAATTTTTTTAAAAAAACTAGAAAGAAATATATAAGGGTAAAATGTTTCGTCTTGTACGACTTTTTAATATAATCGGTCGATATTTTGGTGTAATAGCATTAATCTGTTACGAAAACTTCTATACGATATAGATTATTGTTTTTCCAATTTATGTGTGACATTTAGGGGGACACAGTGCCATAAGAATAACGAAGCATTAATAATTATTATCGTATCTTAATTGTATGACTTTTCTAAATATGCATAAAAATTTCATAGCTTTAACTACGCTATATAGCGAGCTATTTCAATTTTGTTTAAAAGTGTATCAAATCATTTCATCGACCTTCAAAACATTTTTTTTAAAATTAATATGCAACTTCAAAATGTTTCTGCCTGTTTTGTATAATACGTTTGATAATTCTGTACATAGAATAAAGACGTCGAAGTATAGCTAATTTCTTCATAATCTGCAAAAAATTGGATAAAGCTAGGGTTTTTTTACTGTTTTTGTAGGGTCTGAAACAGTTTTTGTTTATTGTTATTATTATTTGTGTGCGTATGAAACTGTAAATAACACTATACAACCTATCCCGTGCACATAATTTGTGGGATACAATTCTAAGAAATTGAGAAAAAAATGGCTTAAAAACATGAAAACATGTTGGAATGTTAAAATATTTTGAGCAAAATTTTAAATAACTGTATGTGTGTTTAGAAATGAATTTTTTTTTATCTGAAAGGCTTGTTTTAAGTGTGTCATGGTGAAAACATATGCTATTTCTTATTTAAAAAAATTGTTCACGTAAAACATCTCCTTAATGAAATCATTGTGAGCCAATCAATCTTAGAGTAATTTTTTTTTAAAGAATTTTTTTTCTGCGCTCCATGCAACTTATAGCAAGCTTGGGACCAGACAGCAGCTGCGAAATTTAGAGGGGCTAATCAAGACAATTGTGGTACAGATGGTTGTTGTTTTGTGCTTATTTCAATATTATAAATATTGCTTAAATTCCAGACACAAATGTAACACAAACATTGTACGCAAATCTCTTAGGTAGCTTCAATAACACATTAATCAGTAGGTAAATGTATGACATGGTTTCCATCGCGTTTTCCCTTTCATTTGATTCTGTGAGAATTTTGAATATATTTTGTTGTAATTGAAAATCTTTCCCATTAAATGAAACGTGACTTATATAGATTGGATTTAAGTTACTGGAGTGTAAGGAATTGAATTGAGGAGATGCGTATACAAGCAGTGAAGCATTTAATACAAGATTTCACAGTTTAGGTAGTGGTAAAAATAGTGAATTGAGCATTGAGCGTTAGAAGCTAATTCGGAAAAGATTTTGAAACACGTAAGGATTAGAGCATTCATCTAATGACCGACTAAAGAAACGAATCTGATTCGTTTCGATCAGATAAGTAATTAATTTTGGTATTAAACGACAGATTCTGACGCGCATAAGTTATGTGGCGGCTTGTGTTCGCTTACAATTCACTCTCGCCAGCACGCTTACCACTATGAGAATGAACCGGTAATTTTTGCAAAGCAAACTAGCCGAAGTCATTTGAAGTCTTACCGCTATAAAAGGTAGCTCGCCAACGGGAAAACAAGGAATTAGAAGAATCGCCGAGTATGTTACCTGATTCTATCTTCCATTTCGGACTTTCTTCGGCTGGAACAAATTAAGTATTTAGGTATGATTATTCTTAAGATCTGATTAAAGTAATTTTGTTATCATCGTAGTGTGATTTTCTATTCATTATGAAATACTTACTCAGTAGTGAATATTAATTACTCAATTAATATGCAAAGAGAAGGAAATAATTACAGGGACTTACAAACGAATATAAGTCTTTTTTATATTGTAGGGATGATTTAAAGATCAAACGGATATAAAAAGAAAATAGGATTTGAATGTGTAGGATTGTGTCGACGCTTATATCGGTTTTTACGTGAACAATAAATTTAACTTTCAAAAATATATTGTAATAATGATAAGTATACAGTGCAGTTCTTATTAGATGATAATAAAACACACATAAAAATTAACAATTTTTTTTTATCTATCTGTAGATGTTTGACCCCATTAACACGAGATTGTTGAGGTCCATGATTACTAAGCCACGCGCTAAATGAATCACGAGCAACAATATTAATACAAAGAGGTGATAATATTAGTTTCTTTCTTTAAATTATAAAGTAATTGGTTAATGCGAGAAAATAGAGATTTATGGTCATGTATGTAGAATCCTAACTACAGAAATGGGGCACATGGTTCGTTTTAAAGATGTCTAGGGGTTTTCTGGATTAAATAACAAAGCGGATTTTTAGATATTTAATTAAACCATATATTATTGTACAGTATTTACTAAGTTAAAATAGAACTATTGTTGTACATATTAAAGAACTATCAGGTCGCCCTCTTCCATCTAGCTCGCGCTTGCAGTGCTTGCGCTTTTAATCAAAAGATCAAGGGGCGCCATCTAGTGTTGGAAGGCGTCTCAAAATGTAAAAATCCTACATGTATGCTATTTTTACAATTTTTAATTTCAACTGTTCGTTATAAGAATATTTATTAACTTTTTAAATATTTAAAGAAAATTGAGAATCTATTGTTTTATCAACCAACCCTTAATGAGTGATTGTTTATGACTGAAGCATTTTGTTTCTTAATCTCCTACATTGAAAATCTTATTTAATGTGCCTTAATCCCAAATCCCTATTGCTCAAAATAATTTAGCAATATATCTGTTGTTTCTAGATGCTTAAAATGTGTGAATGGAATCTGATTTAATGCAACTTTCTCTTTCTCACTACTTCATATCTTTTCACATAGAACATCTCTAGCGATATCTTCCTGTTCTTGCTCCCATTACCCGATTGATCATTATCTTGTTGCACACACTTCAATAACATTTCGCCTTTGCGTGATTTCGACCCTGCGAAGGGGGAGAATGTTATCGGCCTTGGATACAGGGTGCTATTTCGAACGCTGGATCAATAGCTCCGAAGAAGGAAGTTGACTGACCCCTTTTTGCTGCGCCCTAACCAACTAGACTAAAAGAAACGTCTCATGTGGCTTGTTAAGTAAGGCGTTTTAACTTCTGGCGTTGTTGTTGAAGAGAGTCGCTGCATACTGCCCTCTCTCCTGAATCATCGTGATGATACGAAGCGAAACATTGATGTTTTGGAGAAAGTTGCTTTTTCAACCATTACTGCAATTGATATCCCCTCCCTGTTGGATTGAGTTTTGAGTGGAACAGTTTCCGTTTCAGTCATTAGTTGTCTCAAGTTGAGTGACAGGTTTCATCGACACGTGCGCCAGAGCCGAAATTTCTTTAGTCGTAATTTGTGTGCATTATAGAAGCAAGCATTTTTGCGTTAGGGTCAGTAATTATAGAGTGCGCTGCCATCCAGTGTTCAAGTCCTGGGTCACCACTTCGGCATTGCGTGGTTTTTGACCTCTTGGAGGAGTACAGCTGTTTTTGTAGAAAGAGGAGAAGAATCGCCAATTGACTCTTAAAGCACGTCACTAAAATTTACCAAAGACAATGAACCAGATGAAAAAGAAAACTAACACAAGGGTCTTAAGGTCGTGATACTACTGACCTAAGAAAGGTTAGTCCACGAGAGGCCAAAAGAATTAAAAGAAATTCACAAGACAAACTGTTCTTACTTTTCAAATTCATAGAATACCTTAGCACTATATCTGGTTGCTAATACTTAAATATATTCAAATAAATAATAAATTTTTAATAAGGTTCTTTAAATATACATATAAATTCTAACTGCAGAATTCTCTCAAGCAATAACAAAGCAGATTTACGAATGTAATTTCAATAAGCGAAATATTACAAATTCATCAAAATTACTTCAAATATGCTGAGTTTAAATTAATGGGGAAATTAAAATTATATATATATATAGTAGGTAAAAAATGTATTGGCAGTTATCTATTTTTGATCATATTAGCTAACAAAGGAAATGCTTGACAACTTTAGCCGGACAAAACGAACGCTGGAGGTAATAAAAACATAAATCTAATGAAAATTTCCTTTTAATATACATTTTACCTAAAATATACAACAAGAAAGTAAATTTGAATGTCAAAAAATGTCATTCCTTTTGCATTTATAACAGCTTGTAATCTACATCTCATAGATAAAACTAAAGTCTTCGTATAACACATCGATCAATAACTCCCGAGTCTAACATTGAAAACAACATTTTTTTTGCAAAAAATTTTTTTCTCGCAAGAAATCTTTTTTGTTGCGAGTAAATAGCGATAAACAGCTTTCTGAATCATCGACTCGTTGCTGTTTTTGTTCCATCGAAAGCAATCGCGGCACCCACTTGGAAAAAACCTTTTTCATGCTCAATTTTTCATGAAGGATAGTAAATACACTTCCATATGATATCTGTGTCAGCTCAGCAATCTCACGGAGCTTCACTTCACGATCTTTCATTATAATTTTTGTCACTTCACTCACATTTTCCGGTGTAACGGCTTCCACAGGTCTACCCGAGCGTTCTGCGTCATTTGTGTCGGTACGACCACGTTTAAACTCGGCAAACCACCGACAAATCGTTGCTTTTGATGGACAAGAGTCCGGGTAACATTTTTCAATCCATTGTTTTGCTTGCACGGTGTTTTTACCCATTAAAAAACAATGTTTTATCAGAACACGAAACTCGGTTTTTTCCATTTTTTAAACAAACTTCAAAACGACTTTACTCCAACCTCGATAACTCAGCTGTTTCTGTTCCGATCGACTTAAAATTTTGACACGTTTCAAGCAAAGGTTAGTACTCTAGAAAGATCTGGTTACTGGTTTACTACGAGCGCCATATCTGGGTTAGTCTCGGGAGTTATTGATTGATGTGTTAACTATTACGAATTTTGTGCCATTCTTTGCAGGAGTATACGCTTAAGTTCATCTTTACATGAAATTTTATGTTTCCTTACTTCTAGGTCCAATCTGTACCATAAATTTTCAATTGGATTTATGTCAGGCAATTAAAGGGGTGTCTTTAACTGACGCGGAGAGTTATAGAGTAACCACTTTCTTTTAAGGTTCATTGTATGCTTAGAGTCATTGTCCTGTTAAAGCACGAATGATGTTCATTAGCCAGTTTTTTGGGCCCTGAATTACAAGTTATGGCACAATATATCAATGCATGTACGTGCTGTCATAATATCATTAATGAAGCACAAGCTACCTTCTCCGTTTGCTATCATACAATCCCAAACTACGTCGCTCCCTCCACGATGTTTCACAGTCGGTGTTCAATGTTGTTTTTCCAGTTAAGTGTTTGGCTTTCTTCACTCATATTGCCATCCATCGCTCCCGATAATGTTAAACTTCAATTCATCGGAGAAAATCACTGTGTTCCTGTGTTTGATAAATGGACATGAGATTTTTCTAAATCTAATCTCTTTCACCTGTTTATTTCTGAAACGAAAAGTTTCTTCCTAGCTGCCTTTCCATAATTACTTCCTACATATAAAATTTTCAGTACAGTCTGTACACTAAAAGTTTTATGCGAAGTATTAGCAACATCTTTGGCTAACTGAAGTGCACTTATCTTAGGGTTTTTCTTAACATCTTTCATAATGTCTCGTTTTCCTTTGGAGAAAATATTCGAGGCCATCCAGTTTTAATCTTATTTTCCTTCAATCCTATCTCGTTGAACTTTCTTACAACACTTCTAACAGTAAACACGTATATGTTCAGTTGTATCACACGATAAGTTAAACACTTATTTCTCAGCTGAATATTCATGCTTTTAACATTAACATTCAACTTCGAAGCCATTTCATCACACTATTAGCAAAACAACGTTTCAAAAGTTTTGAAGTAGCACTGCAGACTTTATACCAACAGGGTTTCGTATCAGTCTAAACACGTAACCACAACATAAAATTTGCATAGCAGTTAGAATTTAGCCAATACTATTTTGACATAATTTACGTTTTTTATATTTTGTGCAAAATGCATATTAAGATTCATTAGATTTGTATTTTTATTACCTCCTGTGTACATTATTATTACAATTGTCAACCATTTCCTTTGTTAACTATTATGATCAATTATAGACAATTGCCCCAATACTTCCCCCCCTACTGTACACACACACACACACACACATATATATATATAAGGATTATAGAACATTTTCATCTGTTTTACTGTCAGTTTCTAAAATCATTTACTGTGTTTTCTTAAAAATGTCACATTAAAATTCTTTTGTTTCGAAATCCTTATGCCTAGAATTGATAAGAGATGTTTAAGATACATACGACTTCTTTAATTCACAGTAGATAAATATATATATCATATTAAAATTTGCATTGAAATATTGAAAAGTTTAAATGAACTCGATAGATTACGTGTATGTAATGAAATAAACATTTAACTCAAATTGAGAATGGTCTTTAATCGGAATATTTTAAAACACAAGCGTGTCTAGCACAAAACCGTTATCATATTTTTAAACAGCCCATATACAGATAATTAATAGTTTCATTCATTCAATGGTTAAAATGTCGCATCAGGAAACGATTAAAACTGAAGTGAAGCGAGGAATGAATTTAATTAAAGATGATTCTATTAATCAAGAATGAAATGAAATGAAACTCTATTCATATTTTAATGCAAAATGGAAATGATTGAATGCGAAAACAGTAATTTAAAGAATTTCCAACTGTAATTATAAAGAGAGAATTCGAGAATTAAAATTTCAAAACGCTTATTATTTTGAGTTTTTGAATTAATGATTGTTTAAGCTCACATGAAGATTTGGCGAAGTAGTAATTTAAATGCTAATTAAAGGATTTTAGTTTGAAAGAAGTCCTTACATCCATCAGAAATGATGTAATTACAATTGCTTATTGAAAAGGCTATGATGTACAAAACGATTGAATTAGTTAACTAAAGTATTTAAAACAGTATTTATCAAAATTACATTTAAAATATATTATCTAATCATGGAACTTAAAACTGTAACAAAATACAGTTTTCTAATGTTATAAAACTATACCTGAGTTAAATTAGGTCGCGGTAGTCTAGTGGTCAGGATCTTAAGTTGTGGGTTGGTGCCTTTGAAGACCCACCGAGTAGCGGGATGTTGCACGTTAAATCCTACGAGATCCCAAGTTTTCTCGTTCGTGTTGTGTGAATTTTGCAGAGAGATGTGCCAGCTCAGGTGTCAATCTCGTCATTTGGCCTAGGCTCAAAATTACGCGATGCGTCATTAAGGCTCCCGTCTAGCCGCCATTTTGATTTCGTGGACGTAATGTTAATCCTATGGAATTTTGACTTTAATTCTCACATCTTTATTATTTGATCTATTTAAATGCAAAAAAGTGCATCTGAAAGAGCAAGAAATAATGAAGGCTTCTGTAGAATTAAATTTTTCCTAAGATTTTTAAAAATATTTTTATTCTTATTTTAATTATTCGTTTTTGAGTTTTCCGGTCTTTAAGGAATATTTTCAAATATTTTTAAAAATCGGAGGAAAAAAGTAATTCCACAGAAGCATTCATTATTTTTTGCCCTTTCAGATGCACTTTATTGCATTCAAATAGATCAAATAATAAATATGGGAGGATTCAAGTCGAAATTCCATAGGATTAACATTAAGCTGATGAAATCAAAATGGCGGGTAGACGGGAGCCTTAAAGCTCTCGTCTACCCGCCATTTTGATTTCATGGATGTAATGTTAATCCTAAGGGATTTCGACTTGAATTCTCACATCTTTATTATTTGATCTATTTGAATGCAATAAAGTGCGTCTGAAAGATCAAAAATAATGAAGGCTTCTGTGGAATTACTTTTTTCCTCCGATTTTTAAAAATATTTGAAAATATTCCTTAAAGACCGGAAAACTCAAAAACGAATAATTAAAATACGAATAAAAATATTTTTAAAAATCTTAGGAAGAAAGTAATTCCACAGAAGAATTGGTTATTTTTTGCTCTTTCAGATGCATTTTGTTGCATTCAAATAGATCAAATAGTAAAGATGGGAAAATTCAAGTCGAAATTCCACAGGATTAACATTACGCCTACGAAATCAAAATGGCGGGTAGACGAGAGCATTTTAAACTTCTCTGACTTTGTGGGGGAAACCCTGACTATAACTTGTTAGCATTTTTAAATAGAATTTGATTTTTAGCTCGTAGTTAAGGTAACCTTTTTACAGTGTCTTACATTTTATTTCTTCTTCTGTATCTCTTATATAATTTTTCAATTTATTATTTTTTTTTAAATACGTGTTTAATTATCGACAAATTTTTGGCGCAGCATAGCTAGATTTGGCGCCATGAACCCACCTTCACTTATTCACATTCTCTACCCTTCATTTTGAATTCGCAAAATGCAAATCCAAATGTATTATTGATAACTTTCTGAAATACAGACATATATATATATATATATATATATATATATATATATATATATATATATTTAATGTTATGAAGGGTATTGGAGGGAAAAAAAAGAAAACCAAGAATAATTTCTACCGGATGTCCTAAAAGGTCCGTTATGACGATTTGGTAATTTATTACGGAAAAATAATGAACATTTAATAGAATTAGCTTAATGCTTTGCAAAGTACTGCATAGAAACATTTTCGTGCCTGTATTTGCAAGAAATGCTCCAAATGTCCGCCTCTTTCTAGAATTCAATGCAGAACTTTTACACTTATTCTGAGAAACTAGTTTCAAGATGCTGGGAGCCATTTCTTGTATCCTTTAAGTAGTATGGCAATGAGCAGATCCTGTATCACTTGGGGATTATTTTCATAAACTTTGTTCTGTACAGATCTCAGTCAAAAACGTTTGGAAAGGTACAGATCAGGAGGATGAGATTTTTAGTTCAAAGATGATGCAATATGTCGTATGGGAATGAAACCATGGGCGTGCTTCAAGATTCTGTTTAAGGTTCATCTTAAGAAATCTTTCATCTCCTCGTTCCCCTGATCTGAGCATTCCCCAAATTTTCTCTGTGGGGGTATTTAATGTGCAAATCTCTTGAAAACAATCCCTAAAAAACAGAAGAACTGAAAGTTGTCTTATTAATCAAAAGATCCATTCGCTATCAGCTTAATGAAACGCGTTTCTCAGAATAAGGACATGCAAGATCAGCTTTGCCTCCAAGAAAGGGGCGGACATTTGAACATATCTTATAAATATAAAAAGTTAAATTTGAAATTTAAAATCGAAAGGGGAAAATAACATTTTTTTTAAAACCTTAAAGAGTAAAGATAGTATAAATAGCCCCATATTTTTCATTTTTTAAAAACTGCATTAAAGTAATTGCAATTTCCATTTCCAGTAAGAGTGGCCTGTACCTTATATTTAGTGGAGAAACGAGACACTTTTAATAAGGATCCTTTCGCATTCTTTATTTATATATTTTTAAAAAAGTTAAGCTACTATTTGCCATACATCTGGTTTCATATAATGATGATGAAGTTAGTATTTTTGAGATACTAATTCAAGTGCCGGTGGAAAATACTAACTCAAGTGTGGTAGGTGATTTAATGAGATTGAAATAATGAGTTCGCCTTTTACTCTTCGAATTTCAGCATTAGACTACGCCAGAGATATTTAACCTTTTACAATTTGGGGAACCCTTTGAGCTTACCGATTTCTTGAAGGAACCCTTTGATCTTAAGGCAGAAAAAATAGGATATCGGAACTTTATCCTGCTCAAATTTACAAAATTATAATTGCATCTTTATTTTATCACAATACAAACATCTTAATAAAATAATGAATGGAAAGCTAGCTAAAATCTAGCTAATGACGTTTTTTGGTTTCCTGAAATACAATCTATGAATATTAAACTAAAGAAGCAATAATTTAAATTATAATAAATTAACAAAAAGAATGTTTTAAATGGCTTGGTTCTGATTGTTTTTTTATTGCAAAGTATTTCTTACATCTGGAGTAATTATAAAAATCTGCGACCTTATGTCCAATTCAGCATCTAATCTATTTCTGTAATTTGTTTTTCTCGCAACGTACAAAGAGAAACATTTTCCACGTATATAGGTTGAAACAAATGACATTAGAAGTTTCGCGGCTCTTTTGACCATTTCAGGATATTCTTTTCTAATATTTATTAATCCAAAAATACATAATATTAACTTGACTAAATTTTACTTTCAACTGAGTGTCGGTTGATATATCAATTTGAGATATATCGACTGAGCCAAAAAACGGAGGGTACTATGTGAACTAATGTATCTGGATTAATATATTTGAAGCACGTGACTTTTATGAAATTTAAGATTTTGTTTTATCCACGAAATATTTATTTTTACAAGCAAACTGCCTTTAAGAATTCGATCTTTTATAAAAATTAAAATTTTACCAAAAATTTTGACGCTTTGATTAAGTAAACAATGATTACTTGCGGAACCCTTGTCAAAGTTCCAGGGAACCCTAGGATTCCGCGGAACCCAGGTTGAAGACCGTTAGACTGTGCAAAAACTTTAAAACCTGTTTATGTTAAACAAGTAGCAGATCTCACTCATTCCTACAGTTATCGTTAGAGATTCTAAATTTTTGCTTTTGATATGCTCCCCCTTTTGTTTGTATCAGAAAAGTTTTATTATTTAAATATTTGAATCGTTATATGGGAAAGATACCTGATTTTTTAGAATTTTTGTATCTTAAGAATAAGTACAAGAATTTGCAAAGGTATTTCATTAGCCTCCTAAAAGGCTATTGTTTTAGGTTAGGTGGCGTACCTGATCATTTTTCCATTTTTTATCATATGCTTCAATTTTAATTACTTTAATTTTAATTACATGTAACTGATATAATATTCAGTTTAATAATTTATCGTTTGCTTTAATTTTAATATCGGGAAAGTTAACTATTGTCCCTTTCTCGATATTTGATCATTTACTTTAATTCTTATATTTAATTGAGTAATTTAACATTAATATAAAAAAGCTCACCTAGAGTGGCAAAATCTGTTCTTTGCAAAACTTTGCATACGACTTTTCTTTTTCATATTTTTGTTTATATTTAATTATTTATATTTTTTTTATTTATTTATCATTTAATTATTTATATTTTTATTTATATATTTATCATTTAATTATTTATATTTTTATTTATTTATTTATCATTT
>BMAW01046487.1:0-11615 GCA_019974015.1 Nephila pilipes | reverse complement strand
TAAAGACCTCCACGCAGAACTCTGAGCAGTCCACTAATTTTGGAAATATATTTTCACATAAAAATAAAAGTGATAGTTTTGAAATGGAAAAAACAGATGCTACACTTCCAAATATTGCTTTGTCTCCTATTAAAAAGAATGAACAAACCAAAACCACTGCTGGTCGTAAGAGAGGGGGGAGGAAGGCTGCCCAAATGAATAATAAGGCTGCTCCAGCAGTTAAACGTAAGAGAGGCAGAAGTGCTAAAGGCGTAGAGGATGTAGTAACCGAAGTTTCTACTAGTGATGCAGAATTTAAATCAAAGAAATCATTGCGGAGGAAAAAGAATGAAAAAGAACCACCACCCACCAAATCACCTTCAAGAGACAGGTATTAATGTTTTCATTTAAATGTTTTATGGATAATTTTCTACATTAGCTCTGAACTTAGTCATTTATTTCTTGTATTTTCAAAGCTTCTTCATAAATCAATTATATTCATGAATAATTTTTGTTTGATTGATAGGATATAAAGAATTGTAACGAAATTATTGAACAAGTAATAAATCAAAATCTTATTTTTCAAAATTTAATATTCAATTTTTAAAAATTTATTATTCATTTATTTTTCCTTAAAAATACTGTTTTTATATGGCATTAACTTCGGTTTATTTTTTTCTAATTCTCTGATCAGTTGAATGGAAAGTTAAGTAAACAATTTTAGAATTTTCATTGGCCATGTGTTTTTTGATGGGTATATTAATGGGTTTGATTTTTCCCATCAGAAAGTATTGTAGCATTTCATGTATTCCCAAAAATTGCATTATTTATATGTTCAAATCAGCCCTTTTTTTTATGATCTTTAAAAGTTTTAGCAAATATAGCATTTTGCATTTGTTCAATAAACATTTTCATTGTTGCTTATACCACAATAATACAACCATATGTTTTGATGGGAAAAGGGCTAATGTTTTGATTCGCATCACCTGAACTATAAGGTGGTACAGATTTAATACACACAACTTCTAAAAAATCTTATATGGAATTAAACTCTATCCTGAACTTAAAAAATTCACTATTTCATGAAGAAGAAAAAATGTAATTTAATGTGGTTTTGAAATTATTCCTTTGTTTTATTTTTCAAAGTGATTAGATTTTACTCTGTTTAATATGCATTATAATTTTCATGTTGCTAGTTTGCTTTACTTTAAAATTGAAATGGTTTGGTATTTTTTTCATCGCCATATTTGTAAATATTTAATTACTTGATATTTTATTCTTATTCCTAGTCCTATTGTTCAAGAAATAGTTGCTTCAGATAGCAGCGATGATCCATATAAAGATTCACCATTTGGCAGAATGCTTCCAGGTATGAAATTTTCAATTTGATATTCAGAAATTATTTTCATGTATTTTATGGGTTATCACCATACTTTTTTTAAAAAATATTAATGAATTAAGTTTCATTACGTTTACAACTAATATAATTAAATGCATTTTGATAAATACTAAAAATAATTAAAATGAATTAGTTACTTCTCAAAGCTGAGTAATAAAGATTTTAAATCTTATGTTCAGGGGGATAATGTCTAGATTTATTAATATATAAAATAGTAGAAGATCCAATTTTAAGAAAGAAATACATATCGAGAGAGCAAAATACACTGTTATGTTTTTATCTGTGTATATATAAATGTTTTATCTATGTGTATTTATGTTACTCTTATAAAATGATGTAATTGGTTAATATTTTATTATTTTACTTATAATTTTTATTTCTATATTGTTTTATTATATTTGGTTATTTTATTTTTTACTATATATATTGTTTTTAGGGAAATATATAAACCTTTTGGATATTTTTTTTTATAATTGTTTAGAAGATTCCAGGCTCAACTTCTTAAAAGAAGCATATGCAATTCATTTATATATGTGTTTATAATACATCCAATATAATTTTTGAATAAATATACCTAAATGACAAAAATAAATATATAAAATATGTGATATGTTATCAATGAACATTTGAGAAAATATTTTTTTGAGGGAAGTTTTTTTAATTTAAAATGTTAATTTTGATATCTAGTATATAATTTGTTACTTTAATTAATTTAATTTCTTTTGGGTATAGTGTTTAATACTTTTATGAATATTTGTTTTTAGGTGTTAGAGTCATGGCCCGTTGGAAAGATGGTTATTATTACCCAGGAATTGTGCAAAAACAAGAATCAGAAGGAAGGTATGTAAATTCTTTTAAATTTTTTTTTTTTTAATATTTTTTATTTAAAATATTGAAAGTGTATAATATTATGAGACCTATATTTTTTTTATCATTTTCTTTATTTAATTGTATAGTATTGAATGTAAATGCACTATTAATTTATTGTTTTAAATTTTAATTCATGTATTTTCTGCATTGAGTGCATATTTTTAGACATTGGTATACCCAAGGGTAGTGCAAAGAGACATATGCATTCCCCAAGAACTTTTTTGAAAATTGAAATACTTCAGGGTAATTCTTTTAGAAAATTATTACAGATGTTCTAAACTTGAAAAAAATCTTTCTTCTCGTGCTTAAATTTTTTTCATCAGTAAGAGAAAAAATGATTTTATCTAAAGCCATTCCTGAGAAAATAATAAAAGTCATTACTGTCTCCTATATATTTTTCTAGGACAGTTTTTAAAGACAAAGAGAGATGGGTGTATCCCTATTGAAGACATCACCCCATCTCCCTCCAACAGTTTCCTGTGAAAGGAATATAGAAAGCATTCTTTTCTTCCAGACAGTGATCTATGATTTAAATAGGTCTTCGAAAATGTCCATCACTGCATATATCCTCTTTCTCTTCACAAAACACTAAGTAGTTAAGAATTCATTGAATATTTTAATCAACCGAAGAACTTCGTGTTTGCAAATGAAAATAAATTAGAAATATTGAAAAAATCATGTTCTTCATATTTGTTAAATTGTAGTGTTAATATTTTGACTTCATTTTTCCATAATTGCATTTTATAGCAATTATGAGGGGGGAAATTACTTTCACAACAAACTAGACTAATTTCTATATAAGTAAAGCTTCTATTGGAAAATATCTACATTGCACTCTCTTGTTGTCTCTTCCCGAAGTATCCAAAAATAATAAAAAAATTTAGTCACCTTTGCCTACTACATATACTGCTGAAAGATTGTTTTTAACTAAAAAATATTTAAAAACTACTTAAGAAACAGTACCTCTGAAATAAATTTAAATGGACTCTATAATACATATATAAAAATATATTAGTATGTCAAGAAGTCTTGAACATTTCACAAAAACAGAATAAATATAATTTTGTAAAAAATAATATTTATATAATTTTTCATTTTATTATACTCACACTTTTTTAACTATTTTTTATATAATAGTGGCCGTTTTATCATTCATCAAACGTTTTTAATCAGCTTTTAAATCTTGCTGGATTTCACTGATTCTAGGATTAATTTTTGTTCTCGTGGTATCTTTTTCTTTTTCCCCCCCTTAAATGATTTTTATTTTTGTAATTTGATAAAAATCATGTCAGTCTTGGATCATTTTTAAATGGGAGAAATAAGATTGATATGGCTTTTTTTTTTTTTTTTTTTTTTAAACGAGGTGGTAATTTTAAACTAAAGAAATTGCTTCTTTCATAGTGATGATGATATGCACTTCCCAAAATTAATTTCTGTGTATACCACTGTATATTTTAGGAATTTGATATAGTGTAGTTTGATCAATTAAGAATTCATGGAACCTCAGTAATATGATAATTTTAATCTTAAAAAAATATTCTCTCTTTCTTTAAACAATGATACAGCAATTTATTCAAATGAATGATTTTCATAGTATATTTTTCATACCTGTCATGTTTAATATACAATTAGCTCTTCTTTAGTAGATACTATGTAAACTAAGAAAATTGAGTAGATCAATAGAAATTTTGCTTAATTTATTTGCATTATTAATTGTATATTGTGTATTCAACTTGAAAGGTATTCACTTAATTAAACTTCAATGTATGTAATATGATTTAATTATATTGAAATATTAATATCTTGTGGTATGCAATATTTTTTTTTTAAGTAATTGTCAAAAATATAAGAATAAGCATTCTTAATTTTTTATTCCAAAGATGGTCTGTTAAGTTTGATGATGATGATATTAAAGCCATACCTCAAGAGAATTTGATAAAAGTATACAATCTAGAAAAGGGAACGAGTGTATTGGCTATGTCTCCTGATGATTTTTATGATCCTGGAATAATTTGTGGCCATTATACAGATGCTACCGGATATGGATATGAAGTTGAATTGGATAATGGAATTACTAAAAGGTTGGAACCTATTTTATAAAATTATTTTTTAAAAATTTAAAGGGAGGGGAGTTATAATGAACTTTTTATGTAATTCAATAAACATGTTTTGCTATAAAATTAAATGGTGATGAGAATTGTAGAAAAGTAAGATTTCAGCCAAGAATTGTGAAAATTATTAATATGATTTGCAAAGAATTAAATGTAACCAATTTTATGATGCAAAATATTCATGATTTTCTAATGACAAAATAGTGATGAAAGACAAAATAATGATATATGTAAACTTTGTTTCCACCAAAAATGTGTTTGAAAGAAAAATGACTTTATTACATTAAATTTCAATGTCCTCTAAAAAAATTAATATATATATATTACTTGGCTGTCATTCTTGTCATCTAATCGTGTTTCAGAATTACAGGTGGCCGCAGTAGCCTAGTGGTCCTGGTCACAGACTTTGTGGCCAATTTTAAATCGAGTCATTGGTTCAAGTCCTGTGTTGTAGGGTTTAGGCGTGTTAAATCTGGTTGAGGTCTCCAAGTTCTCCTGTTGGAGGGGGAGGTGCCGGTTCAGGTGTCATCCATTGCCAGTAGCCCTCGTTGCTTCTCAGTGGGACATTAATAAAACATCAAAATTACAAAATTCATCAGACAGGGTGCAACTGAAGTGTATTATTAATTAGAATTATACTTGGTATTATTACCTTAAAATTGTGGAAAATATACCCCTCATCCCCTTTCAAAATTTTATGAGGTAATTTATAATTTTTAAAAAAATGTAGATGAATTTAACTTTTACAAACTTATGATTGCAAAAAGTTTTCAAATGTACTCCATCTTTGAAACCAATATAATAATAATAAGTTGAAGAGGATATTCAGTTTATATAACAAGTAAATTAATTATTGAAAATGTAGTTATCTTAAGTAAGATGATTCAACAATTGAAGAAATGAAACACATCAATGAAAATTTATATATTTTTAGGATACATAGGTTATCCAATAAGGATATAAATAGTGTGTGAAAAAAGTTGGAACATTTGGTGGGAAAGGCACCATACACAAAAAAGAGGTGTTTCAAATTAAATAAAGAGTTGGAGGAGGATAAGAGTTATTCTCAAAAGCAGTTAGTTGTATTCTCAAGATTCTACTTATGAAAAAATTCTTTGAAAGTAAATTCAACATTTTCATTCTTGTTGTTTTTACCATTTTTATTTGAAATGATTAAATTCTTATCTCTCTCAAGAATTTTTTTTAAAGTAAAATAAACTTTACATTATAAACCAAAATGCTTTTAAAAAAAAAAATTTCTAATAAAAATTAATTGTATATTTTAGGTTTCCTATTTTAAATTCTGTTTATTTTTCAATGACAAAAAAAAGTTACATTTTGAAGAAATTCACTGTCTATTGTTAGTTTCATGGGTCTGAAACTGCTATAATTCACAATTCATCCGATTTTTATTTAAATGTTAAATATATCATTATTCCCCCCCCCTCCTGAAATCTTGTATCCTTAGAATTTAATATATCTTAAGAATGATAATGAATTGTTATTCTTTTTTATTTTAGGTATCCTAGATCAGCTGTCATACTTTCAAATGACCAAGCCAAGCTATTAACCAGTTCTAGGCCCCCAACAACACCAGCAACAATGACCATTAATTTAGGTCAGTAAAAAGTTGTAAATTTTTCTTGCCTTTTTTTTCCCCCCTGTGAAAATATTTCGTGATTTTAATTGATGATTCAGTAGTAACCATTCTCGTGTTTACTTGGCTTACCATTAAATCTTGACTGTAATACACACTTTTTTTCCCACATTTTGATCTGTAAAAGTAAGGGTGCATATTATACATATGTAAAAAAATTTAAAAAAGATTTTCAAACAATGGACATGCAGCAGCTGTAAGAGATTGTTATAATATGTATGCTTCACAGGTGTTATTTTACACAAACAGGAACTTTGCAATACATGTCGTATATTACAACGACACCAATAATTATAACTTCGACACAACAATGACGAATTAGCTGTGTTCTAGTGAAAGTGATTAAGGCCGATAATATGACAATATTGTTTGTTTTTTCTATCGAATTTGACGTTTTCGTTTCTTTTTATCAAAAATTTCAATGATGTTAATAAATATTTGTGCAATTTTTATATAAAATATGAAAGAGTTATGGGTGCGTATTATATTTAAATTTTAATTTTTTCCAAAAATTTAGTGCTAAATTAAGCATGCATATTATAAACATGTGCTTATTATAGTCAAGATTTTATGGTAAATTTCCGCTCTAAAAGAGCCTGTTTCTCTTTAAAAGAACTTGATTTCACTACAACTTCTCTTTCTATAAATTACAAGAACCTGTTTCTCAAATATTGTATTATATTGTGCATGATAGAATTTTTTTTATTGGGGTAGGAGGCCGAAGGAAAAGGGGTAGGAAGCGGAACTTTAGAGAAATAGCATGTCAAGGTATATTGTATGATTTATTTAAATTTGTAATAGAATGAATAAATCTCAACTGTAAACCTGGTAAGAAATCAGCATAGACAAAATTGTTAATTTGAATATTTAGAGCTTGAATTTTATATTTAAAGACGGATTTTCTAATTCCTTTTATTTTCAGTGTAAATTCATTTCATTATTTGTCTATCCTACAGTGTGACCAATTTGCATTGTAGTTATTAATTTAAGGAAAAAAAGAAATATTTTAATACATACATTTTCAACAAAAATATTTTAATTGTTGAGCAATAACAACTTGGAATTTTGTCTGAATCTATAGTATTCTCATATTATTAAAATCATTATTTATTATTTGCTAAAATGCATTGAATCCTTATGAAACAAATATTATTTCTTGAGTTGAAAGCTATGTCGACTGTTGGGCTTGATTTTCTAAATATATATAAAATGTTCATGATTATCACGGATTATGAGCACAGGACATTGTTCGAACTATAATTTTCAAAAAATTTGTTTATCTTTTTATAAGTGGTAGAATTAAATTACTTTTACTGTAACAACTTCCAGGCTATTGTATTTATTATTCCTTCTACGTAAATTGATATTAACTTGATGAAATAAATTTATTGAGTTTATTAACTAGGAAGAGCTAATTTTATTATATTTTTGAAATATTTTTGCATTCATCATTTAAGAGAAGCAAGATAATTTTGGAAGTGATTCCATTACCAGACTTACATGTACAAATGGAATGGTTGAATTACCTAAAGCTTTGCAAAAGCAGACAATTTAAAAAATAAATTTATAAATTCAATTAGTGGGTTATAACATTAAAAAAACACATAACTGTTTAAATTGCCATATAACGAGTGACTATTACTAATCGAATAGAATTTACTATTTAAATAATTCCTGGACACACACACATAACCGAAAAACAGAATTGCTGAACGATTAACTGAAATTGTAATGAAAAAATACATTTAATAATTTTAGATTCAGGATTCCCGTTAAGAACTTTGGAATGAAGCTTTAACTTCATCAAATTATATTATAGAAGCCAATAAAAATGACAGTAAAGGAATCTTGATCCAGAAATTCAACAGATTTCTCTCATTTAAGAATATTTAGTTGCAATGCAATGGTCTATGTTCCAGACTTAAATCTGCCAAATTCAGGTAAATTTAATTGGATATGATGAAGATACTAATATATAATATTATGTGAATTCATGCATCCAGAGGTAATGAAAATATCTTGTGACAGCATTCTTTTTCCATACAGAAAATAAATTTATGAACTATAAAGATACAACGCTTTGTTGGGAACTGACTGTGTACTCAATAACTGTTCTCTTTTTCTTTTAATTCATTTTAGATTTTGTCTTCATTGGACATGATTTTTGTGCTTAATATGTTATGTGATGATGTCAACTTTGTTGCTCCTAATTACTCCATCTAATTTTTTGAAGATATAGTTATTTCTTTGTTGTAGAATTATGATTTTTGGTATGGATTATTTAATAATGATATTTAACAAGCAACTGGAAAATCTATTTAAAAAATTTTTCAATAGAACACTGAAAATTTTTCCAACAGTTTCTGTGATATTTATAATCCTTCTATTCAAAACATTTTCTTTCCTTATTCCTCTTGTCTCAAAATCAAGCACCTTCAAAATATAAATTCTTATGCAACATAGCTTACCTTTTCTATGTTATTCTGCCATTCCATTATGGTGCTCAAGACTTCAATGCCATAACTATTGGCCTTGTTTTTCATCTGCTTTGTTTCTATTTTTTCACTAATTTCAATTTACTTAAAAACTTCTTTTTGAATAAATTTTCTTGAAGCTGAACGTTTTAATTTATTTTAATAATTTTCTTTCGTGTTTTTAACATTTTTCTTAATTTATAATGTTGAAGCCATATTTTTTTATACTTTATATAACTCTTGAAAGAAATTCTACAAAATTTCAATTCTTGAACTGTCTAGAGATCTAAGTTTTTTTTTTTTTTTTTCAAAAGGTTAAATTGTTTTGGATATGTAAATTAATTAGATGATTTTTAGCAAATTTTAAAAAATAGCACAAAAGAGTATCAGTTTCGAATTTTTAAAAAAAATTTGAGCTTTTTCATCCAGAAATCTGTGGATCGTAGTGAAACTGTATTTATATGGTATATAGATTGAACCTTTCATCCTCTTTTAAAAAGGAACATGGAGGAAAATTAATTAGTGGAATTTTATACAAATTTTAAACTGCACAATTAGTATGAGAATTTTTTTGCTCTCGCTTGAGATGTCTGAACTGCTAAACATAGTTTTTGCTCTTATTATGTCAAGATTTATGTGTGTTTGTGATTATTTATTTTTCATAGATTCTTTTGGAGATCATTATATTCATTCATTTGTTCCTCATTAAAAAACTGTATTAAAATTTTTTTAATTAAATTTTGATTGAGTTTTAATATAAATATTCACCCAGGGGAAGAACAGTTTCTCCAGCTAATATACATATAATAAAAGAAGAAACTTTTTGTAATTTATCATGAGATTCAATTATAAATTGTACTGAAAATAGCTGATTAAAAAGTTAAAGTATCCACTGAGAAAAATATCTTCAAAAACAATCATTAATTCTAAGTATTATATTCAAGAATATTAATTTTCAGAGAAATCTTAGTGTTAATCTGAAATTGTTTGAAGATTATAATCTATGTATATATAAGTGAAATACCACTGACTGACTCATCACGAAATCTCTAAGTCTATACAACCGATTGACTTGAAATTTAGCATAGTTACTCATTTTGCGATGTAGACGCTCACTAAGAACGAATTTTATGGAAGTCTTTTCCAGAATGTAATTTTCGTCCATTAATCTACTTTTATCCATTGGTTATGTCATTTTTGGAGACTTTATCTCCAAAAATGATATGACCGATGCCAAACGGAATATATTTTTTTATATGTATATTGTGTATTATCACCAATTAAGTTAACTTGGTGAGATTTGCGAGTGCGGAATGGAAAAATACCAAATAATTTTATATTCAAGCGCTGATGGAGGATTGACAAGATTTCGGCGAAGAGGCTCTTCATGCGAAATTTTGTGCATGTCGAAAATAGAAAACGTACGTATTTAGCGATAGAAGTAAATCAGTTTGTAATCCTGCGGTTGATGAAAGTGTAGTTTAGCTCCAAAACTTTGCGGGATTTTGAAAAATACTAAAATGGTGACTTCTTACGGAGTAGCACGCATGCAAGACAATCTTCATTTACTGGAGGACCTCGCTACATGCATGAACGAACTCAAGAGGCTATGACATACGTAAGACATTTTGGATGTCCCGACATGTACGACTTTTTATTAAGGGTTGCAGTTGCTTGCAATCCTAAATGGTCAGAAATCAAAGATGTCTTGAGGCAAGGACAAAAATCTTATGATAGACATGATGCCATTGCGAGGGTATTTCATTTAAAAGCTAAGCACATGATGAATCTTCTGACAAAAGGTCGCTTCTTTGTCAATACTAGGTGTAACATGTATATGGTGGAATGAATTTTATCCATATTATATATATGTGGGGTGACTTTTTACTAAATTTTTTTATTTTTCTCACATATTTGAAAGTCGTGGATAACCATTATTACAGACAATCAATTTCTTAACATTTTAAATTTAGATTATCATTAACGTTTTAAAAATTGAAAATTTTCTTGATATTTTACGTATAGGTTCCAAAATATTATATTATCTCTGTCCAGTGAAGCGGGCAGGTATCAGCTAGTATTTATATATGATCATTCATTTTTTTTTTCTATGATAATGATTTGAATTTATTCCAAAGATTAGTGAAAATAATTAAGTCACATCATTAAGAAAGAAAAATGTTATTAGTATTGAAAGTAATTGGTTTTTATTGAAATATTTAGTTTGATTGAAATTTTTCTAAGTAAAGTATGATTAGTTGTAAAGAATTTGACAAATGTTCAATGTTGTTTGCTTTGCTTTGTCTGATGTTCATTTTTGTGGAATGAATGAAATAGATATTTGATGATCAATATCTATTTCATGGGGTGAATAAATTATTTGCTCCAGTTGCTAGGATAAATTATGATTTGAATTTTACTAAAAATTACTGCTAACAAAACTAAAATTGCTTAAAGATCATGCATTGGGTATCTTGAAATATATATATATATTTCAAGAGAGAGAGAGACTGATCTTATATGAAAGGCTTGCTTGAAATAATTACTGAAAAAGCTGAATTTTAAGAAATGCAAGCAAAATATTTAAATGGTCAAATTCCAAAAAGGTATGTTTACAAAAACAAAACAAAAAGAGATAGAATAAGCTTTTAAGAATATTTAGACTATTAATTATTTTAAAAATTAGATGCCTAGGCATGACACTTTCCAAGACTGATTTATGTATTGAGGTCAATAAGAACTAGGGAGTAAGAGTTATAATTAAAATTTAAATTTATGACTCAATCATTGATTTATCCGATGCTATAGAAATTTCACTTCTATTAAAAAAATTAAATTACTTGAACCTAAAACAGCATTAAATAAGGGTATGATATTTGATAAAAATAAATTATTCTACAAAGATTTATTGGTTCAATTATGTAGCTGTTGCAATGAAACCACATATTTAATATGCAGTAAATTATTTGAACCAATTTTAACTTGTGTTATGAAATTGAACATTGGAATGCTGTGAAGAAAATACAATTCTATTTGAAAATAGCAGTTGTCAATATATATATATATATATATGGACACCCATGGTAAGTTCCACTATATTTTCATTTAGATAAAATTGGATCTCA
>BMAW01046482.1:274744-314062 GCA_019974015.1 Nephila pilipes | reverse complement strand
AGTCATCCGAGTGGACTGCACACGATGAACCCGCTCCAAAGCGTGGGGAAACACAACAGTCAGCTGGCAAGGTTATGGCGTCTGTATTTTGGGATGCGCATGGAATAATTTTCATTGACTATTTTGAAAAAGGAAGGATCATCAACAGCGACTATTACATAGCGTTATTCTACCGTTTGAAGGACAAAATCGCCGAAAAACGGCCGCATTTGAAGAAATAGAAAGTACTGCTTCACCAAGACCATGCAACGTGTCACACGTCAGTGAAAACGGTGGAAAAAACCGTGAATTGGGCTTCGAATTGCTTCCTCATCCACCGTATTCTCCAGATATGGCCCCCAGCGACAATTTCCTGTTCTCACATCTCAAAAGAATGCTCTCTGAGAAGAAATTTTCGTCGAATGAAGAGATGATCGCCGAAACTGAGGTCTATTTTGAAGCAAAATACAAATCGTACTACAAAAATGGTATCGAAAAGTTGGAGGGTCGCTATAATCAATGTATCACCCTTGAAGGGAATTATGTTGAATAAAAAAAAACTAATTTTGCCAAAAAAATGTGTTTTACTATGGTAGGCTGGGGATTTTCAATTGACCTGTTATGATCCAAGTGTGGTTTGAAAAACAGTATTATGACTCAAGTGGTTGCAGTTTGTCTAAATGCACCATATACTCACTACAACATTCACAGAGAAGCATTGGTATCGAATTCTGTACCAGATGACCTAAAAACTGTTTCAACATTGATTGTGAAATAGTGCATTTAAAAAAATCAAGACCGTTACAATCGAGCTTATTTCAGACGCTTCGCAAGGAGATGAGCAATAACTATAAGTCAGTTCTGTATAAGTAAGTACATTGGCTAATAAGAGGAAAAGTGGTATCGTGTAGAACTCGAGAAAACGTCACAGTGCTTTTGAGTTTTAGAAACAAAGTAGAAAAATCGCAGCAAGACATGGAATTTGTTATAAAATCACCTAATTGTACAAATATTCACCAAACATGTATAATAAATTAAATTTATATTTACATGAAATGGCATGGGTGGAACAGATAAGTTGAAGTGCATGATGAAATACGAGGATTTATCCAAAAAAAAAAAAAAAAAAAAAACACCTACTATTATGGGAAAACAACATTGAGGACCACAGATATATCAGAATTCGGCAACGTTCCAAATGTCTAAATAAAGTGAATATTTCTGATTATATTACTATCGTATTCTCAAATTATTTAAAGGTTTCTAAAGAAACTTTTAATTAATTTACTGTTGAAATGAAAAACTGTCGAGAAAGAAGAACTGCATTGTACAACCCTTCCAGAACAACATTACTACTGACATATCATAAGAAGTTCATGAAAGAGTTCTCGACCTACCCTAAAATATGTTACAAAAACTGAATTTCACCAAAATTAATTAAAAAAAATTGAGATAATATATATGAAAAATATTTTCTTCTTTACTGAAGGTTTGAAAAAAGATACTATATATGTACTCCCATTTACATCTTCATACCTTTGTGAAGTTGAATTTTCACTAATGGTAGGAATTACAATCAAAACTGAAACAAGCCATAATTGTCAAGATCATTGCACCTAAAAATAGTTAGGATTGGCCTGGATTTCGTTACCATCATTACCATCAATCAAAAATAAATGCACCCTCATACGAGTCATATTTGAAATGTTTTTATAAATTCAGACTTAATAATAAATATTATTTTCTTCACGAAAGTTACTTTTTGACTCATGAAAATTTTTTTGGAAAGAAGGAATATTGTTCTTCTCTAAAAAAATTCAATTCATCGAAGATGAACTAGTTCACTATAGATTCAGTTTCAAAAAAGTGGGTCACAACGCTTAAAAGTGTTGGAACTCCAGCCTTAGAGAGAATATGTGAGCTCAAGATTGTTATTATTCATAAGTATTAAATAAGAAAGATATGGTTTTTAAATACGACAGAGGAAAGAATGTGAAGAAAGTAATGCCATTCAAGCCAGGTGTGTACTCAAAAGCATTCTCTCTCACACACACAAACACACACACACACATAAATATATATATATATATATATATATATCCGATAATAAGAGAACCATGACTATAACAAAATATCTATGTAATGTGAGTTAATTGCTCTTTTTAAATTCATTAAATTTTTATATATAAAAAAAATTCTAATAAACTAGCAATAAAAATCTAATGTTGTATTAGGATGAAACGAAAGGTTTTTCACGTTAAAGGTACCAGGACATCAGGCGGAATTGTAGAACACCATATCTAAGACTCCATGCTTTCTTAATCTATATCTTTTCAAATTATTAGAAGAGCTTGGATTTTGTTGCGTGCCTAATGATATTTTAATCATTTTGTAAGACAGTAAAAATCATTTTTTTTGTCAAAAAGTTTTTCTTTTTTTTCTTAGTTGAATATGTACATGAATTTTGAGAAATTGCTAAACAATTAACATTGTTAAACACAAAATTTTGTATTTAAATACCATTTTAAAGAAAATTATTGCATAATGGCTCTTTATGCTTATATATAAAACCTGTGTGTAGTGAATACAAAACATTTTCTCTATGAGTGTCTACCTAATTTTTTAAAAAATAATTTCTTAAACAGGAAAATAAATTAAAAAAATTAAAATTCAAAATTACTAAGTTCAATGTTTTCATAGAAAATATACAGTGATATTAAAAAAATGGAGTTAATATTTTTATGTATTGTTTTATAATGCAGTAAAATTTTTGCATATTTATGGAATATTACTTTTAAAATGGTTGTGCCCTATAAAGGCAAATATTCCCAATAATCATATTTAACACTAATGGAAAGAAAGGTGATACAACATATATTTTACTAAGTTCACTAAAAAGTTAAATCATTGATAAACACAAAAATTCCATAGCTGTACAAGGACATTTTTTAAAAATATAAATCTTTCAAAAAGAAAAATTATTAATTAAGATTTTATATTTTCCCCACAAATTACCCTTAATAAAATAGATTATAACTTTAAAGACCGTATACACTAAATGAAAGTCCTTTGAAAAGAACTAAATTTGAAATAATTAACTTCTAGTGCAAAATTTCCAGGGGCATAAAATTTTCTTGGTCGTTTGTGAATAACTCAGACCATTCAATGGAAAAAGTAATAACGCACTCAATACGACACATAAATGTTGTTTTTATCTATTAAATTTCATAAAATTTGCTTATATATATATATATATAAATATATATATATATATGTATATATACTCTTCTATATATATATATATATATATATATATATATATATATATATATATATTATCTTCTTCCCTATATATACTATTGTGTGTATTGTTGGTATTGTTATTATTGATATTATAGATAAAATTTAACTTTAGAAATTCTAATTACACTTAATCCATTTATAAATTTGATTTAAACATAAAATTTAACATTAAAAATTTGAAACTTTTTATAAGAAAGCTGTTGAAATTAATTGTATGTGAATGGTTTTTTAGCAGTTATTAATACGGATAAGAAAATATCACATCTTCTTATAAATTCTAAACAGTTCATTACTATTTATCATTGACACTCTATTTTTTTAGTAGTATTTCTCACAAAATTTGTAATCATAAATTTAACTAAAAGCAGAATTCAACATTTACATAGATGAAGACTTTCTCTTCAAACTAGATTTTCACTATTTTATCAACCTATATATATAATTGGAGCCAAAATCTTTTATTTCTTACCTCCGGAGACTTATAATCCGTTAAAATTGTATCAATTTGGTATTCCTTTCTCCAATCTATGTGCTGAAAGTAAACAGAAATATTTTTAGCAAATGATTGTTAGTATATTGTTAATAATCTGTGATGACATTTTCGTATAAAGGAAAAGCGATAGAGATATCATTGAATGTAAGGAAATCTAATCAATGCATCCGATACCTTTGTGATCATTTTGACGAATGAGGAGAAAATTGGAAGAATTAGCTAATAAATGAAGATTCTCGAAGTATCTTTAATATTCTCAAAATATTAGAAAAGTTACGGGATTTTTCTGAATAACAGCTATAAATATAGAGAGATGCGAAGCCTGAGCGAATCGGTTTTGAATAGGCTAAAGGGAAGCTATAGGAATTAACCGGACTAATAAGCCGAGAAGCGGCCTGAATCTACTAGAAACTATTGAAGTTTATGCGAGATATTTCATTGAAGATTTTTCTGTAGAGCTAAATTGTAAACTGCTGAGTTGAACGTTATTGAAAATTCTATGATTATCATTACAATTACTATTTTTTATGAGTATTGCTGATCTGTGCAAGTTAGTTTTGGTTTCAGTTTTGTCGCTATTCTTCATAAGTGTTTGTCCGAATGTCGCTACCAGCGTCCATCTTGTCTTGAAGATTCTTGAATTAAGTATTATTTGCCATTTTTCTCCTTTTACTGATTTCGCTCGTAGTTTCACGTGATTAGAATTTTCGTGACATGGACAATTTCAAGAGCGAAAATTTCCGGCTGTGGAAAAATTTTAAGGTACTGTAAGAAAATAAAAATTTGTGTATAGTTTGATAGCCTTTTAGAGAAAATAAATGTAAACTCTCTCTCTCTCTATCAGGAATACCATATTTTTTTTCAAATCTTTAATTAAATTGCAAAAAATACATCAGACAAACCTATAAATTTAGTTATTTGTATTAGAATACATAAGAAATCTTGAGTTAAGATTATTTTCGTTGCTTAAACATCAATACATTTCTGCATAAAGTTTCAAATAACTAATATTAATCAATTTTTTCAAGTGAATCTCAATAACATAAAAAGTATTTTTATGGTCTTATGGTCGAAAGGTCGTAAGTGCGAATTCTGACAACACTATTGAGCCCAGTATCTATTAGATTACACGAAATGAAATTATCTCTTGAGAAGGGTACTTAAGAAAGTTAGGCACCAGTTTGGAGAATATGAGTTACTAGGTTTGGGAACATGGGACACAATTAGCAAAAATTTATAATTTTTTTTCCGATTGCATGAAGTTCAGTTCTTATCAAGTTTTTTTTAATTAACATTTGAATTTCAATGTTCAATGTATTTTAAAATACTTTTATGTATTTCCGGAGAAAAAAAAAACCTATCCTTCAACAGATTTATCAATTACGCCAGCTTTCAAAATTCAGGATTCTGCTTTCAAGTAGCAAAAGCTAGAGAATCAAGTAATTTGAGTTCAGAGCGTTCTATTTCTTGAAGGTATTTAGGTTACAGTAATTTTGGACCATCTAGTTCGTTTAAAGAACTTAAGGCTCCCATCTATAGGCCATTTTTATTAACGTAATGTTAATCCCATGGAATTTCTACTACCGTCTTCTTTCATCTATTTCAATGCAAAAAAATGTACATCCGAAAGAGCAAAATCTATTAAAGATTTTTTGCTGAAATATATTGTCTCCCCGATTTTTAAAAACATCTTAGAATAATGTTTCAAATACCGGAAACCCTACACACGAATCGTTACATAAAGGTTAAAAATATTTTTAAAAATTGGAGTAAAAATATAATTCCGCAGAAGCCTTCATTTTTTTTTTAATTTTTTGCTCTTTAGGAATCGCTTTTTTGCATTCAAATATATAATCATTCTCAAATCTTTACAATGTTACATATAGTAAAGATATGAAGATAGTAGTAAAAATTTCATAAGATTAACATCACATCCACAAATTCAAAACGCCCTGTAAGTAAAAACCTTATGAGGACATGCTACACAAAATGCTAAAGTTAATAATATTTAATTTAACTTCAAAATGTCCAGGTCTATTAATTTTTATTGTTTGTATACAAAAGAAGTAAATTTGTTTCAGATACCTTCATACATTTGGACTTATTAAAAAGTTGTTATATTTTTCATAAATATATTTAAATCGATACCTGGGAACTAAAAAATTTGAAATGTTTTATCAAGCTTTCTAATAATTTCGAAGCACATTTTAAAAAAATTTTGTAATCAATTTTTTTTTAAAATTAACTCTTTCGGAACACCTTTATTAACTATTTCACGCAATTGTCTAATATTTTATAAAAATAAATTTTAACTCAAAAAGCAATATTTTCGCTTGAGTTCTAAGGAATGAGAATATCATAAGAAAAAAGAATTTAGAAATTGAATACAAAAAACGGTAATTAAAACATTCCATAAATAATGAATCATAAAAAACAATCTAAATAAAAAGTTTTACGCAAAGTTTTGCAAAGAACAGTTTTAACCACCCAAGGTGAGCTTTTTTTATAATTATTATTAAATTACTCAATTAAATATAAGAATAAACTTAAATGATGAAATATTGTAAATGGTCAATGGTAAACCTTTCCGATATTATAATTAAAGGAAATGATAATTTATTCAATTGAATATATTTAAGTTGAAAATGTAATAAAAGTTGAAGCAAACAATAAAAAATTGAAAAGTGATCTGGTAGGTCAAAAATAATTCACCTAAAACAATAGCCCCTTAGGTAGCTAATAAAAAATTAAATATTTGAAATGAAAATCATAACATATTATATTCAGCTAGTTTTCAAAAACAGAACAAAGAAAGACACTCACCTTTCTCAACATGATTTCTGCTTCTTTAAGAATGAAATTACGAGCTGAAAAATAGGGCACATCAATGTAACAATGTAAAAATATCGCTTTATTTATCAAATTCTCTCCCAATATATATTTTATTTTAAAAATTAAATTTTTCTCCCTGTTTGATTAAATTTTCATGGTCCATAATATTCACAATTATTCATTTTAATTTTTCTTTCTTACATAAATGTTCCAGAACTTTTTTTTATCTACTTTTTATCGTTTGGCTTAATAAATCTTTCTAGATACGTGATATTTTTAAGATTAAATTTCATTAAAAATTACTATAAACTATTACATTCAAAGTTATAATAATTTTCCTTTAAACATGCAACAAATTCATTCTTCCTAGTGAAATTTTGTAAAGTCTTCCCTTCATTATTCGATTTTTGTGCCATATCTTATTAATTTATATTAACCAATAATGAACAAACTCCAAGATTAAAACAGAAATATTTTGCAATAATCACTATAAAATAGCTAACGTAGCTCTCTTTTGGATCCAAACCTAACTCAGAATCTTAATTTATGATTTAAAATAAAAATCTTGTCTTATCAATTCACTGATTCATAATTCAATGACTCCAATCAATAATAACTACTTAGCTTAATATTTTGAGTCGATTTCTTTTCAATCCACAAAATTAATAGAAGAATTTTAATCCGAATAAGAGTTCTCTGTCAGCTAGCCGTTATATTCTCCCTTTGATTTTCCATTGATTATATATCATTTATGTATCATTATATGAAATAATTTCACTTCTATCTTAATCTAATTGACCTAATCATGTTTCATTTGGTTGGGAAGAAATTGGAATTTTATGCAATTCAAATTGATATAAGTCTCTGAGGTTAGGGAAGAAGAAATCGAGAATAGCTCAACTTTATATTTTGTTGTTGTTGTTTGTTGAAAAAGTAAATAATTGAAAAATGAGAGAGAAAGAGAATTTGTTAATTTGTTCTACAACAATAACGAAATAAGAACAAAACATGTATTTGCAACGTTTTCTAAAAAAAAAAAAAAAAAAAACGTTATGATATATTTATCAGCAAAATTAATTAATTAAGTATAGAAGATAGGGTATAGAATTGATTCTTCGAATGATTTCAGAAAATTTAAGCTAGTAGTTAATTGAATCTTGTTCGGAATTTAGACTTCGTATTTAGAAAGCTATTTCCAGTCAATAATGATCCTCGGCAATATTTCACTTGCTGCGTAGGACAAAATGCATGCTTTGAACTCTCGTTTCATGTAAAACAAAATGCATAAGGCTTTTGATCTAAAATATGTCACAGTCATATTTTTATCTGCATGCTGAACTAACAAGAACAAGACCATAAACGTATATTTCTGAACTAGAAAATACTATTAATTTTTGAAACTGATGAGATTGTTTTCTTCGCAATCATCCTACTAATTTGTTTGTTGATTACACATACCTTACTGTCTGTATCACAGAATGAATAAATTTCTTTTAAAAATATTTTTTTTTCTTTTCTTACATTTATTTTGCTATCATCTGATACCTATCAAACCCTAAAATATATAATGACTTGATAAGATAAATAAGGTATATGATCAACTATTTAAGGGGACTTAGTACCTTATGAAATCAAAAGTAGAACATTTTGACAAACTTTTTTCGATTCTTCATAAAACAACAATTTTTGCTCCTTTCAGTATGAAACTTTGCCAGTTTGTGTAATAAAGTGCATAGTTTAAAATATTGGGTCAAGTTTTGCTATTAAATTAATATACTTTCTTATACAACATGAAATATGCGTACAAAAATTTGAAAAATAAATTAGCTTACCTTATGTTACCCACAAGATAACTTTTGAAAGATGTACAGTAAAACCATAATTCTTATACCAAATTAAAGCTAAATAATGACCTTATTCTGTAAACCTCAAGTTTTAAATTTACCTTACATTAAAAAAATTGAAAAATTAAAAAAGTTATCAAGTTTGTATTTAGTAACTTTTTTTTCATGTATCATGTTATAAAATAAAATCTAATCATTCTATTAACAAAATTGAGGTTCACAGAATAAAGATTTACAAGTACAACACTCATGTAAGATTTGAAAGCTCTGCATGCAAAAGATTGTTTTTAATCCTGTGGGAAAGTGTGAAAATAGCAAACTGAGAAAAAGAGGTTTGTTTACATTGCATTACATAGAACAAGCCACTTTAGACATTTACATTTTTTATTGCACAGGGCGTAATAATTGTCGGATTTTGACGCGGTTTGTTTCAAAATGCTCCTAACATTTAGTACTATTTTATAAAATAAAATTTGAAAAATCGAATTTTTGAAGGTGCAAAGGTACTAAGTCCCCTTAAGAGTAAGTATTTTTAATCTAATGCATTATTTTGCTTATATAAAAAAAACTTTAAAAAAAAGGTTACCTTTACAGAAGCGATAAAACAAAAATTCGTCTTCCAGCATCTTTGAAGAAACATCATTAATTGTTCGCCTTTCCAGCTGAAACAGGTTTAATGAAACTATTATGGGAAATAAAATGAACCTTTAAAATTTGAAGAAAAAACGAAAGGAAGAGCTCAACTAAAACTGCTAAATAATTAAATTATTTCAAAACAAAAACTGTTTCCATTAAGTGACTATACTTTACTTTTTGAATTATTTGAGTTTTATGTATATCTTGTTTGTTTCTCTTAATGAAACTCAATAATAAAATCAAACTGGAAGAAAATTCTTCTCCCTTATCTCTTACTATTCATACAGTTTATTAACTATACACATCTATGATTTTTAGGCAAAAACAGATTCAATACATATAAAAATGTATTACACATGTACATTCCATACAAAAAAAAATTCTGAAAAATTAAATTTTTTAAAAGTATTATTAGAAACATAATTGTTGATAGTGGAAGCTAAATGTTTGATCAGCGCATTGTTTTACATACCAACGCCCTTTTCTTAATGTTATTTTCTTTTGTAAATCAAGCCATAAATCTAAATGGTATTGAGCTTATTAGTCCTCTTATTTGACTTTTACATGGACTGCAGTAAATTCTTTATTGCTTGCGTGGGTTGTATATTCAGTTCCTTAATATTAATAACTCAGAAAGTGGAAATTCCTATTTTTTTAAGGGTATTTCTCCATCAAGAAAATCGTTTATTATTTTAGACCACAGAGCAATCAAAAACTAAGATGATTTGCTTTTATTGAATTTTCATTAAATTCGGAATGAATAGTTCTTAAATATTTTTCTATACCTTATACTAATTTATTTCAAACAATTTTAGATATGTCTTTTTTGGACATTTTTACCTGTTTTTTCATACATATTTGAATTATTTCTTTGACTTAAACTGTAAAATAACTTTTTATAAAGTTTCTACATATATTTAAATACAAAATGAAGAATCTAAAATATGACTTTTGAATTAATTCATTAATTAAAAAGGATTAAAAGCAATTAAGCAACTAGAACTTATTTTTACAAATTTTTTTTCTTAAAAATATTCTATATACTATTGGGTTGTGATGATTTTAAATAAATATTCCAAAAAAAATTAGAAATTCATGTATTTTTTTTAACACGTAATAAAAATATAGATTCAAAGTAATAAGGCTTTAAAGTAATATTTCAATAACAAGAAAAGTTTGTATATAAAACATTCATGTTAAGAGTAAAGTACGCAATCAAAATGATGAACACAGAAAAGTAGTTAAAACGAAAAAACGCACAAGATGACTGAAAACGTTTTTGTAATCGATGAATTTTTATTACAAGTGATAGATAAGTATTTTTAATATTTATTTCCAACAAAACTTTTTTTTTTTGAAAAATTGAGAATTTCTTGTGCTTCAAATACCTTTAACTACTATTATATACTATTTTGGTTTGATTTTATGCTGATTTTAAATTTCATTATGATTTTTTGGGCTCTTCTGCGATTTGACTACCTATATATAACAGGAAGTATTGTAAAATGCTTAGTGAATTTTCTACTAGATTAGTAACAGTAAAAAATCATCCAAAAGAAACTTCATATTATTAGAAATATAAATTATCTTACCTCGTCTATGACTGCTTGCTGTTCTTTTGTTACATTTGGAAACGAAGACATCTGCGAAAAATATCACATTATATCTTGACATATTCTTTAAAAAATTTGAAAGAAATCCAAATTTATAATATGAATGCCTAAATCTGTATCAATTTACTAATTGCTTATAACAGATATGTCACAGTGCAAGTTAATACCTTGACAGTTTTTTTTTTTTTTTTTTTTTTTTTTTTTTTTTTAAAAAAAAAAAAAAAAAAAAAGAAAGTCTATACCAGATAGAACTATAAATGGTGACAAAAAAGTGTAACTTAGAAATATATTTTAACAAATTAACTAAATTTCCATAAATAAATTCAAAAAATGTAACTTAGAACTCTTAGAACGGATAATATTGTTTATTATTTGAATTGAAACGGTTACACCGTATTACTATAATTGTAACTTTCACAAATATGTCTACATTTCACGAATTATTTTTACAAAGTTGTACATCATTTGTATCTTGCGTCTAATACCTTCTACGATATAAAATGGAAAAGGTTATCTTCAAATCTACTAGTGAAAAAAAATTTGCATAATTTAAATATAAAAGTATAAATTTTTATTGTACTTAGAAAAAGAATTTTTAATACATAACATTTTCAACTGACTTCTTAATAATATTTTTGTACCATTATTCTTCCTTTATTAAATACACTTTACCAGAAGTAGCTTTGGAAAGGTACCTTATCTCTGATTTACAGATTTCTGTCGAAATAAGTCCCGATAAGTATGATAAACACATATAAACATCAGATAAATATTAAAACTGAAATAATACCTTTTCAGAAATAAACAAAAAATGGCTGAATTCCTCGGAAATAAAAACTATCTGAATGAGAAATTGTTACTTAAAAACCACAAGAAAATTCTCTAGACAATGTTAAAGAAACTCTTGACCAAATAGTTATGTAAGTGTAACGAATTTACATTATTTTTTTAAAATTCATTATACATACTTTTGGTTCCGACCACCTTCTCATCTAGACAGACAGTACACAAATGAAAGTACTGTGGTATATAAATGTGAATAGAATGTCCGAGTAATAAACACGAATGAAATACTGAAAATGAATTAAAGTAATGTCGTATTCTTTCGCTATGACTCGTTTAATTTCTCGAAAAGCAACTATTGAAGAGTATATTTTTCCGCAATGACATAGATAAGAACAGAATATTTCTTGTTTATTAAATTGTTTGAAATAGTTAACTTATAATGATATTTGTATTCGTTACATCATTTTATACAATAAACAATGCAGTAAATTACTCTTAATCACTGACACAATGATTTTATACAATTGATTATTAGCATTTTTCTTTCGGAAACATTCATTTCAGTAAATGTAAGAAAATCAATACAATGTGTAACAATCTAATTGCTGAGAACTCTGTGACGTGCATGAAAGTTACTTGAGATTTCGACATAAGATAAATTTCAAATATTTCATATCTCGAAATTTTTTAAACTAAAGCCAGAGAACAAACGTATTATTTAAAAAGGAAAGTTCATGAAAATTATCTATTACTAAATTGTGCTACTATTCTCATTTTTAGTGGTTGATATTTTTTTTTACTTTAATTTCATGCGTATCTTCATTATATTATAGATTTTCAAAAGCTACATTTTATGGAGATGTGAAACATATTTCAAATATTTTCAAGTAAAATTTCTGATTTTTATAGGCTTTTAATTTAAAGAATTATGTCCGTATTTTAAATATTTTATTCGTTTTGGAAAATATAGTGCCGTATAATACATCTGGTAAAAATAAACTTATGAAAATTTAAATTGAATGCATTATAGCTAAATGAACATTGCTTACGTTTCAGCAATCGAGATAAAATTAATACTCGTTATACTCTTAAGCCAAGTTCATTATACTACAATGATACTTTTTGAATAAATTTTTATTTGCTTTAGTTATCCTATTCCTATTTCGATAAGATGAGCTGAAACCTTTTATTATTATCTTAAAATTTAAAGAAATTCTGCATGCTTATAATTTTTGGATGCACATGATCTAAGCACCTACAATTGAATTAATTATATAAATGATAGTTTTCTTTATGTTTTAAACTATAGTATAGTTTTTTTTATTTATGCATGTAGTACAAATAATTCATTTGCAGGATTATATAAACAATGTTCCAAACATATTTACTTAGTTGTATGAAACTTACTGCCATTGAGCAAATGTACAAAAATGACTTCCTTTTAGCCTTCAGGTGACACAACAATTTCAAAATCGCAATTTGTTGTCAAGATACCAATTCTTATATTTGATCTGATATTGCAATTCAATCTGTTATCCTTAAAGATCTGTTTGAATTTTGTTTCTATCTTATTTAGAAGCTGATACAAAATACAATATCGAAAATTTTACGCATGAAGGAATTTTCGCGTACATGTTTTTCAAATACTTATGCATAGAATAGATTATTCGGGAAATTTCATACTGAATAGAAGGGTTTTTTTTTATTTCATATTGCAATGCAGTGAAAATTACGACTTTTAAAGAAAGTTTCTGTATCCTGAACTTAAGATACCATAGCTTCCTAAGTAAGGGCTATATTATCAAAATAAATGTCAGTTCACTAGATGTAGCTATATTCTGTATTACTTAATTTACAAAATGTCAATAGATTTATTTTTTTTCGATTTACCATGTTTTGTGGAAAGTCTTGTGTTTTGCATATATTTGTATAAAATGCCTTTTTGACTGTGAAAATATATACTAGCAAAATTTTTCTTGGATATTTTTCTAATTTTGGAGCCCATAAGTTCATAAATTATGCATTTGTAGGCAAAATATGGGTTGATTAAAAAATGTCTTCGAAGGTGTACTATCACCTTCACGATGCATTTAAGAGAGGAGTACTGATTTTAATTGACGGGCAGGTTTTTATTTAATTCAAGAGCATGTATTTTATTATTTTCATCTCACACGTTCACAGTATTTTTAATTAACAGTATATGCTACGCAAAAACATTAAATGAAAAATAAATATTAATAATAAGCAAAAATCTTTAAAAATCAAAAATTATTTTTATATCAGTATAATATAACCTTTAATAATATTTCTTATAAATAATTTACTTTACAAGAATATAATAAATAACCAGAGAAATGTACTTACCTTAAATATTCGTGCATTAATATGAAATATTAGGCGTAGAATTCTTCGCCAAAAAAAAATAACAAATCAATTAATCTGCGATTGGAAAGAAAAGAAGACAGTAAAAATACAAATAAATTACCTTTTAATTAAAATAATCAATGCTCGTGTATTAGAGAATTGTAAGATTATCAGTTCAGAAGGCCTGATTCTACAATATCGATTTCATATGACTTATACCTATCACATATACCTTCCTTAGCATTTACAATATTTCTTTTTTCTCATTAATCATACTTCAAGTAAATAGATATAAAAATGTGTACTTAGTAATATAGTTAATGCGTATTATTTTTAACTATATAACTGATACTATAAGAATTTTAATTTATTCTAATAAATTTTACCTTTTTTATTTTGGACGAAATAGCTTTTCATACATATTTTTATAAACTGGGATTTAACAATTTTTAGCTTTATAACAAAAATCTGTATCGCTTTTTTTTACCCAAGTTCTCCAAGAGAAATAAAGATAGTGAAAACAAATTTTTTAAAAAAAAGTTTAAGTGCATATTTATCAGATGATCAAAGGGTGAATCCTTGGGAAGTGTTATTTTTCTTGTAAACAACAATAATATCTTAAGGAGATAGAATTTCCCTAAATTTAAATAAAGATAGATTTCGCAAAAGTCGTTGTAGAATATAGCACGATGCATTTTATCTGATAAGTGAATTGTAATTCTAAAAAAAGACTAAACAACCATTTTTTTCTTGTTCTCAACTATCTTTTAACACTCAACGTATAAGAAAATCACTTAAGAGCACTATAAAATCTTATTAAATCTTATGTTTAAAATAATTTAAGTAAAGCGTTAATGCGAACCTTAGTTTAATTTAAGAAATTAAACTTAGCGAAACAAAGATATTTAATTTAATGAAAAGTTACTTTATATTATACGAAAACAGGTCGTATAAAAGAATAAATGAATTCATGGGAAATTATGTTCTTTATAACATAAAATGTCTGACATAAGAAAAATGCAATACAATTAAAATTGGGAAGAATGTAATGAAAATCGATATAGAGACAAATAAAGCACATGTAAATAAGTGATTTCATTTACAAGAATGTAATTTTTACCCAGTGACTCAAATGCAGGGAAGAAATCACCTCTCAGGGTGATGCTCTCCCATTGTTCTAGAATGGAAGTTTGGAAAGGGAATCAGGTATAGTCCTCATCACTTGACCGAGGTTCAACATTACGCTGTCGGTTCCCATTAGTACACTTGTTGCTCTGAATGCGACGTTAATAAACATTTAATATAATAGCAGCCCTAAGATGTAAGATTCAATTAACGTGCGGATTATGTCCTGAGGGCTGAAATCCTATATGTTTTCAATCAACTTTCATAATTTATCCTCTTATTGAGGTTGGAGCATATTGTTACAAACATAAAATGATGTTTCTTTGCAATTGTTTTTATGAAGGAAAAGGTATATTTATATCAGTCAGCCGAGAAAAATTTAAGGAATGACTCATAATCCTTAGCGACCATTTGGAAACTTAGAGAGAAACTTGGTGACTATGGTGACGAATAGGATATTCCAATAAGTGCTGGAATCTTGTTGAAATATCGACTGAGAATAAAATTGAGGACTTTTAGTGAATTATCCGTGTGAAGTCTTACCTGGCAAAAGCAGGTTTCATCCGCTGAGAGCCTCATTCAGAGAGTCAGTCTGTCTTTGGATTCGGCCTTGGAGATCAATTGGGAAATCAATTGTGATGCTATAGGCACTTGAAAGTGGATTTACGGAGCAACTACCGGTAGAGGGGAGGGTGCATTTTCGGAGAAACGGTGTGTGTCTGCTGGGATATGCAAGAAACGGCCTTGGAAGTGCAGAGTATTATGGTGAAGATTCGTCCGCAGTGTGAACAAGTAAGCTGTTGAGCTGAATGTTGCTGATACAATTGTGACAGTCACTTCATGTGCTTTTTTTCCCCTGTATCTGTGTCGCTGGAGTGCAGTGTTTCTGTTTATGCTGTGACTGTCTGAGTATGGCTACGAACATCCTGTTCTGAATATTTGTCAATAAAGCGTCTTTTGTCGTTATCCTTCCCGTTGGGCTTGATTTTTACTCCTTATACACTTGGAATATTTTGTAACATGATTAAATTTGACCAATCATGATCCAGATATGCTTGATCGATGAGAGATCATGAGATTGCAGGCCAAGGAAGCAACTGGATATGGAGGAAGGCTTGTCTGCTAAAATTGCCGTATGCTGTCTGTCATGCTGAAAAATACCATTTTGTAGCCTTTAAATAAAAGAAAGCACAATCAGGACAAATATTTTGTCAATATACCTGTGATAAATACCAGGCAGGACCTGCTGTTGTGTGTCTGTTGGCATCCCAAACTATTAAGTCTCATTGACATGCGTAATGGCGTTCAGCAATGATAATCGAATTTCGCAGACGCTTCCAGGCTCCAGGCAAATGTTATGAAAATACAGAACCGAGACATGTCACTGATTATATTGTGTCATTCAATTGTCAAAATATCTCGAACGTTATATGTTTACATCGATAGGTTGGTGTCAATGGCAGTCTTCTTCATGGATGACTTGTATGTAAAATACTTTTTGCCATTGAAGCGAAATTAGTTCTTTCTAACATTGAAGCATCCAATGGTACTCCCACATTTCGCAGAATGCCGAGAGTAGTTGATTGTGAAGCAGCCTCTACGTTCCTTAAATCATCTATTAGTTTGTCCTGTTGCACTTCTGGGACAACTTAGTTCTTTTGCGATGATTCACATTTAGTTCCTTGACACATCTGTTTCAAATACAATGTAGAGTGGAGACATCTAGTGAGTTTCAGCAACAAAATGACGTCCTGACCAACTAGCTGTTCATAAACCTACAATTTGATGCCAGGTAAATTAATGCAATTGCCATAATTGTTTTCGGTGATGTAGTTCAGTCATATTTTTATCCACACGTGCCTTCTGGAACATAGCATTTCTAGAAATTTTGGATGCCCTAGGCGACAGGGAGTAGCGAGTGTTGATTCATCAGCAATTTCTTTTATTCGGTTTTGTCACCACATGAGCAAGAAGCATATAATATAATTTTCGTATTTTTTTTTAGCTGCGTATTCTTTAAAATTGCATATTTTAAGTCTAAATTTTCATGATGTTGAATCTTCTATGTAAAGGAGTGCATATTATAAATATTTGATTTTTAACAAATCAAAAAATGAAATATAATTATATTAAAGATTGGAATAAACATTTTGAAATCGTGTTTAAAATAATTTATAAATGATTTTTTTTCCAATTTCTTAATTCTTGATACATTTTCTTTTATATTAGGAATTTTCAAGACAGTCGAAGAAACGAATTCCTTGATCTTTTTGAGAAGCGATAATGTGTAATTGACTAGAATGTCTTAATAAATAAAAAGTAATTAATTTGTAAGTCTTATTCATTACATTATATATTTCTATGCAATAAACAAACTTTTTTTTTCAACTTCTGTGCAAGAGGATAATCTCAGCAACAATGGATTGAAAGCAAAATTCATATATTTTTTTAAATAATAGCATAATAATTCCTTCCAGGAAAAATAATGAAATTTTTATGTGATTTTTATAGACAAATATTTAATATTCCACAAAATTTATGCAACGGAAATAGGAAAATTAATAACCAGTCAACCGAATGTAAAAAACGTTTCAAATAATTACGACTGGCTCAAAATTCAAATTCAATATGGTGTATTTTTCTAGCTTATTATTGGAAAAGAAAGCAGCAAATATATCAATTTTAATATTGTTAGCTTGCATATCAATGTATTACATTATAATGAGCTCGAATACTATTCTAATATCAATTTTCTCAATTAACTGCTTTCTTCACTTTTCTGCTTTGGAAAATTGATTATAGTAACATACATTTAGCAGTCTACAAATACACTAATTGAATTATAATATAAGAATTTAAATTATTTCACTTCAGCTGATGAAAATTGTCGAAAAAAATAAAAGGATTGTGATTTAGTGTGTAAAAGGAAAGATTAGTTTCAGTGGAATATATTGTAATTTGTCAGAATTATATAAACCTGTAACCGTGATTTTAAGTATATATATATCAACACAACTTTCTATTTTTTCCTAATAATTTGAGTTTATTTTTCCAGGTTTAAAAATTGGTTAATCTAAAATGCGTAGAAACAAATAATAATGTAAAGTAGTGTTTTAAGAATTTGATTTTCAACACTATAGCGATAGAAAAAAGGAAGTTCATAAACAATGTTTTTGATATGTGAGGAACCCATTATTGTTTGATAAGAATAAACATTCTCAAGAAAGAAGAAAAGGTGAAATAAAAAAAAAACTGAAACTGACCTTGCTAATTTCATTTTAACATGTGCTAACGCTTTCTTTTCCTGTTCATTTTAATATGTGCTAACACTTTCTTTTCCTGTCAAGTTCTCTAGCATGTAGAATATTTTTTAATGAATATTAATCAAGATAAAAATATCTGCCAAAACCAGGCCCTACAGAAGCAATTACTATTAAGAAATGAAAATATCTTCAGGCAATTACAAATGCATTTTTTATTTTCACAAGCGAAACCTTCTAAAGTACATAAATATTGCCAATGTTAACTTCAAAAAGGATAAAAACCGACAATATTATATATATAAATAAATTATTAAATGAAGTATTAAAATTAGCGAAAACGATAAATTAATAAAGCAGACAATAATATCCTGTTTGGATATTAAAATAAAAGCAGACGATAAAATTTTAAAAATATATACCTCAGTAGTATAAGTGTACCTTTAGCAAAATAAATGTAATTATTACAATTATATAATGTATTATAATATATATCTTTTAAATCTAACAACATGTATTCTTTATTTTAGGCACCCGCTTTGTTATTAACGCACTTTTTTTTTTCAAAACAAAAACGTGTTATTAGTACATGTTTAAGAAGTCCTTTTGAAAACGTTTAATTATTGAAATAAAAAAAACAGAAGTGACATTTAAAATTAAAAGTTTTACAAAAATTTTGATTTTAATCAAACAACTAAACATAATTCACACTGAATAAGTCACTAATACTTTTAACAATATTAATGGTTAAAAAATTCAATAAATTTAGAAAAAAATATTTAAGGGGAAATATAGAATTAAAATTAATATGGCAAAATATTTATGTGCTGGTTTATGGCAGTAAAAATTAAATTAATTCTTAATGAAAATAAGGCAAAATGCGCAATAAATTAAATGTACCTCGTTGCAGCTTAGCAGCATTTTGGTGCGGTGATTAATTTTTCTGGATAACATATTGATGATGCAGTAAAGTTAAACATTAAAGTTAAAGGTAAACATTATAAAATTAATATGGCAAAATATTTATGTTTTCGTTTATGGCAGTAAAAGTTAAATTAATTCTTAAGTACAATAAGGCAAAAGGCGCAATAAATTAAATGTACCTCGTTGCAGCTTAGCAGATTTGTTGCGGTGATTAATTTTTCTCAATAACATATTGATGATGCAGTAAAGTTCATTTTATCATATCATGAAAAATGAAACAAGTGTTATAAAACCTGATAATGGTCAGTTTATCATTTGTTATTTATAGGGAATAAATGATTGAAAAGGTCTCTGAAAACTATTTTAAAAATGAAGTAAAAGTAAATAGTGAATCTGATAACTAAAGATTGCTTACACATCTGTTATTGAAACTCAATTACTGCACAGTAAAGTGTACGCGCTGAAACCATTGATTAGTTTTTGAAACGGTGAAAATTTAATAGGAATTTAAGATATTGATTAAAATTGATTTTCGTAATAGAAGAAATTTTGCTAAAATTTAATTTTCATGAAAATTGCAGATTTTCAGTTAACTTTTGTACCGAATGAATATTTTTCACGCTCATTTTTATTTGTATTCCTACATTTAGTATCATTTTATTATCTGAATTAATTCTGTTTCATCCAGTGAGCACGCACTCAGTTCCCCAAATTGGACAATGCAAATAGAGTGAGAGAGAAACATGTTAAGAAATGAAATGAAATGAACTTTATTTTATTTAATGTTTAAAGTTCTCATAAGAAGTTGGAAGCAGAAATTAAAGAAGGAGAGAAAAAATAGAAATTAGTTAAGTTTATATCGTAATAAAGAAATACATTACAGTTTTTCTTTTTTATGTAATAGCTGACGATGAAAGAGGTAACATAGAAAGGTAAATGGAATCAAGATTAGAACTTAGTTATTAATTCTTGATTTAGTTCTGTTGTTTTTAGTTTAGTTGATTATTTATTCACTGAAGTAAAACTTACTTTTTATATCTCTCAAATAGGGAGTTTTTAATGCAGTTTATTTAAATAAGAAATATTATATCATTATCAGTTCGTCTCTGATAGTTTTATATTAGCCATGAATCTCTACGATTAATTTAATCCAGAAACTCAAGATTAATCATCTCATGATATTGTGAAAAAAATGATTCTATATAATAATCATAATTTTTAGTATTGAAAGGAAATATAAGTATAAAAAACTTACTAATAAAATTTTTGTTAATAAAATATGTTAATTTACTGTTAATGATATTAGGTGTGTCTATTTTGTAATTATTTTACAATTACTAAAAATGTTGAGCAAATGTTAAAAAGAATGCGTTTCATTTCTTTTTGAAGCGCAAGAGAGAAAAGGCGAGATTAAAAAATAGTAACACACAGTGTCAAGTTTATAACATTGTTAAAATAAAACCCGAGCATTGAAAGGAATTTAACGTATTTTAAATGTATATTTTAAATGCAATTCTATTCATTATTAGAAAGGAAATTCTTAATTATTTTTTCTAGGTAATTAACAAAGACAAGTTTCTATTTATACTAATAGGTGAAAATATGTTAATTAACGTAAAAAAAAGAACAATTAATTTTTTTCTTTATTAAGGTGCTTAAAACACTACTATAAATACTGAAGAAAACTGTTTTCTATTTTGGCCCAAAACATGCTCAATTGTGAACATATGTTCAAATCATAAATCAAAGTATCGATATCAACGAAAACATCAAAATGAATTTCAAATATTTCGCAATATTTTTTATGAATATTCTGCTAAATGAGTATTCAAAATTTAAAATGAATTACTTAAATATTGACTATCAAAATCAAAAACAAACGATCGAAAAAAGGATTTGAATTACCTAGGTAAAGCAGCGGTACAAGAAGATATCAAATACTGAATAGCCGAAAAGATATACTTTCGAATAAAAATATTAGATGTTTATAAAAACTGCTGAACACTTCGTATTTTTATATGATATTCTTTCAAAAGTTCTTGCAGTGTAAAGCATAAAATTTGCCAACAGCATATGAAATATTAAAAAAAAAAGTTTAGAACTTTTTCCCGTCAAATAATGCGATTAAATTGCAAAATAAGCAGTAATTTATCGGTTTAATGGTCTTTGTTTGCCTAGTTTAAAGTAAGATTTCGAGACATCGGAACAAAAAATACTTCTACAGTCGTTTACAAGCGAACTAGAAGAAAATTCTATTTGGAGAAAAATTCTGCTTGTAATGAAAATTCTTCAAATTTGCAGTACAGTTAAAATAAAAATATAGTAATACCATTTCAAAAAAATACCTCTGAATAAGGTATATCTCTATTTAAAGGAAAAATCTTTTAGCCCCTTTGAAAAAATAGTATACATGTTTTCCTCTTATTAAGAGACACTTCCATTTAAGGAACAAAATGTATGGTCTGATTGGTGTACTCTATTGGGAAATACTACTGCAATTCTTTCGTATTGAAATCTTTATGGAGTATCTAGCCCTATAAGGGCTTTAAGGCGGCCGTCTACCCGCCGATTTGATTTCGTGGAAGTAATGTTAATCCTGTGGAATTTCGATTTTAATTCTCACATATTTACTAATTAATCCGTTTGAATGCAATAAAATTCATCTGAAAGAGTAAAAAATAATGGGTTCTTTTGTGGAATTACTTTTTCCTTCCGATTTTTAAAAATATTTAAAAATATTTTCAAGGACCGAAAAATTTGCAAACGAATCATTAAAATAGGGGTAAGAATATTTTTAAAAATCAGATGGAAATAATAATGTGTAATTCCACTAAAGCATTTATAATTTTTTGCTCTTTCGGATGCATTTTATTGAGTAGAAATTGATCAAATAAAAAATATGTGAGAATTTAAGTCAAAATTCCATAGGATTAACATTACATCCAAGAAATCAAAATGGCGGGTTGACGGCAATCTTAAGTAATCAATTTCTACAATTCATTATCTGAGTGGCTTGTCCTTTTCTTGGTTTGGGGAAACTAGGTCATCCTTCCACAGTAGTGATGTGTCCAGACTTCTTACAATTTATACAGGTAGGATTTCCTAATTTTTCTTTTATAGTGCAGTTTCGGGTAATGAGTTCTTTACCACTCTTGAGACATCTTGAGCAGGAGGGGCAGTTTTTTTGAGGAGTGATTAAAGAAATTGCATCAGTAGCACTATGTGACATTTTTTTTCCTATAGTACTGAACAATTTCTGTTGTCATGAAGATGCCTTTTTTGATATTGCAAATTTCTTCGAAATTTCCTTCAGTTGGAATTTTAAGCTTGAACAGTTGTAAGGATTCCTTATTCTTCAATTGTCTTATTTCAGGCACTTTCTCAATTTGAAAACCTAAGTTTTCAATCTTGTTCTTAATGTCATCCATGTCAGTGGAGGGTTGAAGCACTTTTAAAATTACTTTAAAAGACTTTAGTGAAGATGGTTGTGGGACATAGTATTCTAATTTCTCTTCCTAGAGAAAAGAGGTGATGACTCTGTGGCTGTCACTACAACTAGAGGAAAGTTTAATATAATATTTTGCCAACATTGATTCTGTGTTGGGGGCAATCCTATTTACTGCTTGCACGACCAAGTTGTACTTTGGCGACAAGTGCATTATGACAGGTAGAATTTTATCCTTAACTGGTATTCGTGGGATAGAGGGGATCTTGATTATTAATTGCTTTTAGAGTAAATTTTACATCTTTTCTGGGTTGATTTACCATCTTTGTAGATAACCTTCTTTATTAGATGCTATTGTCTTGATTTTAGAGTTGGAGGGAGGTGGGTAGATTGTCTGCTAAGTAAGGGTTAGGTGGAGAAAATCGCAATACTTCGGAGTCTATATGAAGAGAACACTTAATATTTTGTGGGTAGCTGTTTATCTCAGTTGCAAAGTCGTTTTTAGACTGTAGTACTCAACTTTGCTTTTGAAATACTCTTGGTGTTTTGGGTCTGTATCGGGTGACTTGTCCCGCATTTTTATCGGGTCAGTTTTGATTTTGAGGTTAAGAATTTTCAAAGTGGTTTATCGCAGAAAAATTTAAAATCAATTTGTAGATTTATCATTTAACACATCAATCAATAACTCCCGAGACTAACCCAGAGATGGAGCTCGTAGTAAACCAGTAACCAGGTCTTTCTAGAGTACTAACCTTTGCTTGAAACGTGTCAAAATTTTAATTCGATCGGACCAGAAACAGCTGAGTTATCGAGGTTGGAGTAAAGTCGTTTTGTAGTTTGTTTAAAAAATGGAAAAAACCGAGTTTCGTGTTCTGATAAAACATTGTTTTTTAATGGGTAAAAACACCGTGCAAGCGAAACAATGGATTGAAAAATGTTACCCGGACTCTTGTCCATCAAAAGCAATGATTTGTCGGTGGTTTGCCGAGTTTAAACGTGGTCGTACCGACACAAATGACGCGGAACGCTCGGGTAGACCTGTGGAAGCCGTTACACCGGAAAATGTGAGTGAAGTGACAAAAATTATAATGAAAGATCGTAAAGTGAAGCTCCGTGAGATTGCTGAGATGACACAGATATCATATGGAAGTGTATTTACTGAAAAAGGTTTTTTGAAGTGAAGTGAAAAAGGTTTTTTCCAAGTGGGTGCCGCGATTGCTTTCGATGGAACAAAAACAGCAACGAGTCGATGATTCAGAAAGCTGTTTATCGCTATTTACTCGCAACAAAAAAGATTTCTTGCGAAAAAAAAAAAAAGATTTGGAAAAGCGTTGGAATGATTGTATCACCCTAAAAGGTGATTAACAAAAGGTGTTATGTTGATGAATAAAAAAAAATTTTGCAAAAAAAATGTTGTTTTCAATGTTAGTCTCGGGAGTTATTGATTGATGTGTTAACAATCCACTCGTACTCTATTATATTCAAAATAGATAAATAAATTAAAACAGTAATAGAATTATCTATTTCTTGTGATTTGATTACTCATACATATATAAACTAAACATATGTTATTACATCATAAAATATCTCGGATAAATGTAACTTAACCCTAATATTGAGGTTTATCAGACATTTGAGTTCACCTAGATTTCGTATTATTGTCTCTTTAGAGAAATATAACACTCTTTGCAATGGAATCTCATAATTTTTACCCGCGATTAAATGCTGAGGATGACATGTAAACTCTAAAGAAATTATCTTCTTAATTTGCATGTTATAATTTTTTTAATTAAGTTTTATTGATTTTCTGCTTGACATCAACCATAATATTGGAGCGCCTCGGTCTCGTTAGTTATACTAATCTGCATAAATGTCAATTACAGTTAAATCCTGAAGTAATAGTCAAACAAATGAAAAGGGAGACAGATAAGTTAATACATTTATTTTATTCAAATCAATTAATATTCAAAATTCAATATTTAAATTATTTTGTCTTTGTTGTTACAAAGACCTCTACCCGAATCCGAACCAAAATAAAGATTAAAACTCTGTATGCCCTTACTTATGCAGATCCGATGTGATTATAATGTGTTCTCGACTGAGAAGCATTACGAAAACTACTGCTTACAAACCTTGTAATTTTGAAAGTCAATCAAGTGATGAAGACGACACCTGAGTTGCATCCTCCCTCTCCGAACTTCCACGCTACACTTTCGGGTAGACTTGGGTCCCCGACCAGATTTAAGGTGCATCAGCCAATATATACGGAGGATATTTAGTGGCATCAGGATTTGAACACACAACTGGACGAAAACAATGTTGGCTACAAGTCTACGACCATGACCACTAAGCTATCACGATCTCTAGCCAAATCTGAACGTGGTGCCCCACGATAATCGGACAGAGGACCTTAATTTTGAACAATCCCTGGTAATCCCTTTGAATCCTCATAAATGTCACTGGTTCATTCGGGAGCTAAAAGCACTTTATTTCTTAACCTTTACAACTCGGCGGTATATATGCTGTACCAAACTTTTTTTGTCGCTTACTTCGGCTGCGGTACAACTTTTGTACCAAGCTATCTAGAGACAGTTTTTTTCCCCATTTTTCCAGAAGACCCTTTTACGACTTTCCCTGACCTTTCTTACGACTTTGCTTCTATTGTCCGTAATTTAGTGTAGATTTTTTTCGCCAACGTTATCAGTTGTCTGCGAATTCCTTATCATTGGCGACATTTAGGAACCACTAGTTTCGATTTTTTTTTTATCAAAATACTCAATTCGATGACTTTACGTTGTTTATAAACTACAATTTTTTTTCTCTTGTCTTATTCTTTGATTTTTTAGAATGTCTCGAAAATTTCTCGCACAAATAGAGATAGAGAATTTGATGAAAGATTTAGATGAAGAAAATTTTGATGATAGTGATTCAGAGTTTGGAGATGAATTAGAAAATATCATTTTCGAAGATAATAATGTTGTTGATCTAGATGTATTAGCTAATTGTGACGAGAAAGTAGAAAGTTTATTTTCATGGAAAGAGGTAGAAGGCTTAGAAGCGATAAATGCATTACCATTTTTAGGTAAAGTTGGATTAAAAGTTGATACCAACATTTTCCCTTCTCATACTAAAATGAAAAGGATTTTTTAAACTGATGTTAAAGGATGAAGTTTTATCAGTTCTGTTTAAAGAAACTATTAAGTAAGAATTTTATGGTGTGGTGAGGAAGTTTGATGAGTGGGTGCTGTCCTCATTGCTTGACCGAGGTTTAAATCACTAGTGTGTTCCTATTGCTTTAGAATGCGATGCTATTAAGAAATCAAATCAAACTGATCACACATCATTTGAAATACATTGATTTTTTTTGTGCATTAAAAGGGCGTTAAATTGAAAGGAAAATTATTTAGTAATAATGTTTTATTTATTGTTCTTAACATTTTCAGTTCTTTAACATATTTCGTCGAACAATTTTGAAACACTGAGGTATCATTTTTTATTATATGGTTTCAATGTTGCAGTTAAATATGTAAGTTGCAATAATGAGACCACAGATAAATCTTGCACATTAAGCCATGCGACTACACACCTATATATATATATATATATATATATATATACACCTATATATATATATATATATATATATATATAGGTGTTGGCAATTTAATAATTTAATATAGGCAATTTAATAATTGTTGCAAATAGTTCATTTCTAATCAACATGCCAATCATATAAATTCTAATTTTTCAGTACTTTTGAAATGTTGTTCATCAAACTCTAGAAAATGTATTTTTCAACTTTAGAATTTACTTAAAAAGAGACATGTGTGTGCGTATTAAAAAATTCACAATACTCATAAAATTAAAATGTGCATTTCAAAGTTTGTAAGTCATTCAATTAAAAATGAGAACTGGGAATTCAGAAAAAGTTATTAGGATATATGACGATAAATATTGAGATCTTTTTTCTCGTGAAAGATTACTGACTAAAAATCAGCAACCCTTACTATCTCTCCTTTGTAACTAGAAAAATTTTACAATACCACATGTGATGAATTTGGACTTCCTGGTGTTCCCAGAGGGAGAAAAAATTTCCTCAATCCTATGAGCGCCAAGTGGAACGGTTATTTTGACTTAGAATCAGTCGAATTCTAGAGGTTAATCTAATATTTGCTAGAGCTGCGTGTAGTGATGATGTAAACTTCCTTTGGGAAAAGAAAGCCACTTACTGACGATATAATTAAAAATTAAAATAAAATCCAATAATTCGTATCTTTTCTTGTGCTTTATTTAAAGAGAGGATCAACTATACATTTCATTCACCGTGTGGATACTGTGTGATTTGGATCGATAGAATTTTGGATGGAGTTTTGGATGGATATAAAAGTTATAGATCAGAAATTGGCACTTTTCAGAACTATTTTCAAAATTTCTCTATAAATTGGTTATTTATTTTACACGCCCAAAACACTATACGTTTTCTTAATCCAAATTGATTCACTAAAATGGCGCAAGATTTGTAATCCTGAGACATTTCATTTTAAAGAACAAAGTATCCCAAAATTACGCAAAAAATAGATTTCACACTGAAAAATATAAACTTAAATAGAATTTTGAAAAAAATGGCTCCTGAATTTATGCATCCCAGTCTTTCCTTCATTGCACTACTTTCGCCATTTACACACATAAATCTTCCTTTAAATAATATAGGTAATTGATTTTTTTGCGCATTTGTTCTATAAATTCCATTTAACAATGCACTTCAGAAAAGAAATATATAACTATTTGAGATTTTTAGAACTATTATAATATTATTTTAATGCAATTTAGTACAAATTTACCAAATTAATAAAATTTGTATACATTATACTTGAGTGAAACTACATTCACCAAACTTACACACTACATCAATGGGAAGACATAAGACCTTGATTACTTTTAAAATGCATTAGCTTTGCTATACAGACGGTTTCCAGTGGCACAATACTCGAACAATCAACTCCATGATAACACCAGCCTGTGAGTTCAAGACTATAACTACTACATTAAAATGGATGCTCGTTATGGGTGCAATAGAACGCTTAGATGCAACTAAGTGTGCACCCATGGAAAAGATGCCTAATGAGAGCATTGAAAACGTGTTTTTCGGGAAAGCAACTTTTCAGACTGTGTAGTATTATCAAGACAAATCAACTGGGGGACATGACATTCACACTACACAGAAAAAGTGTAGGATTTAAAGTTTGATGAAAACACAGTAGCCCAAAAGTGAATTGTACGCATACATTAAAAAAAATAGAAAAAGGCTTTATTGATCGAATGGCATTATTTAAAAGCATTGCCTGGTCTTGAGAAAGAACAACAAACCAAAGTCCTTTAGTAAGGAATATGACCTCCTCTAAATTATCCAGCAGTTCTTGAGGTAAGAGTTGACACTCTTCAGGGAGCATCTGTTTCAGCTGTTTGGTGTTTTCCGGTGGATAAGACCTATCTCTTAAGCTTCTCTCCAAGGCATGTCACGCATGTTCGATTTCATTTAAATCAGGAGAGCACGCTAGCCAATCCATTCTGCATATATCCTCACTTTTCAGAAGATCTTCAAATTCAGAAGTCCTGTGTGTACATGAGTTGTCGTTTTCAGAAATAATTGAATGAGAAAGTCTCACTCAATAGCACATCGGAGCAGACGCATATGTAGGAGAATAATCTCATTTCAGCAACGATCTACGATAAGTGAGCCGCTGTTGAAAATATTGAACTCTGTTCTTCCCTGTATAATATAATGCCATCCAATATAAGCTCTTCAGGACCACGCTAACGGTTTCTCTCACTGTTGTTAGAGTGATGAAACTGTGTCTCTACCTACCTCCATATCAATTGATGCTAAGAATCGTCACTCAGACCTCAGATTGAAACGACTCTCATCAATAAACAGAACGCGACTTCAATTATGAAAAGTCCAATTCTTATATTCTTGACACAACTGTAAGCGATGTCACCGATGGTCTGCTGTTAATGGTATGCAGCGTTCAAGATGACGGGCAAATTGGCAACCGATAATATGGCGTCCTCCCACAGTAAACCGGGATACCTGTGACCCGATTGCTGTCTTTGTTGGTTGTAGAAAGATATACCTTCAGCGTTTGCCGCTGTTTTTCTCTGCCGACCAGCACTAATCTTTCTTACAGCTATGTTTGTCATTTGGAAGGTTTTCCAGGACATTAAAAATTCTCTTTTGTCTATTTCTGACTCATGTGAAACGCTCGACACACTGCACATTCTTTAATCTTGCTGATCATTCTACTACGTGTAAAGGCATCCTGATGGTTCCATGTAGCAATTATGAACATACGATTTCCCTTTCATTTGCAGGAAATATCTGGAAAAGAAACTTTTCTCCTTCTTTTTAAATTGTCATAGTACTGCATTCCACAGGTTTCCGAATCGTGACGCTCCTTCTGATATGATTGGGTTATACTTCATTTGCATCACCTTTCTACTGAGCTGATTTTTCACCGTAATGGTCAAAAAACACCCTTTTCTATAACTTCACGGTTGTTCGTTGAATATATATATATATATATATATATATATATATATATATATATATATACACAGATCCATTTATAGGAATATTTTATTGGGCTTTTTATTACGTAATAACAAATTAACCACACATAAAATAGACAAATTTAATAACATTAAAAAATTCTTCAACAACTGTTTGGATCATGATTATCCAATAAATTTCTTAAATACTTATATACATCACAAATATATTAAACATCTTTGCGAATCGTGATCCAATTTCAAATCCACCACACAACAATAGGTCCACAAAGTCGGCTTGTTAGTGGTCTAGCCGTGAAGAATCTATTTATTTACATTTACACAGCTTACATTTTTACTCACTCTCTGGACCGTTATACTCCTTTACCATACAACTTATTACCAACCAATTGTTTGCATCCTTTTACATTTTATTACCAATCAAACAATGATTTAAATCTTTTTTCAATTTATATGGTGATGATGTGTTATATTTTTTCATTTTGAATATGTGATATACATCTTGAAGCTTAAAGAAAATTCCGTCTTACTACTCACATATTTGAATCTTCATTTCTTTGAATTTTGTAAGTAATTTTTATATTTTGATCTGTTGATAATTTTTAGAATGATAGATTTTATTTTGTAAATTTTATCGTTGAAATTTTTTGCATTTTTTAATCATTGAACTCTTTTGTAATTTGGATTTCCCAATTCAGCCTACCAGGAATTATAGATTTTATTTTTGTAGATTTTATCGCTGAATTTGTTTGCATCTTTTAATCATGAACTTTTTTGCAATTTGGATTTCCTAATTCAGCCTACCAAGTCGCAAAGGGGGAAGGTTGGTACCATTAAACTAGTTTAACCCCGCTTAATCGGTCCTCAGCCCGATATTGCTTTTTGACTTGCTGGGTTCCATATTTTCTTTTATTTTTCTTTCATTGTTACATTTCTTTCTGGTTTTTTGTCTTTTTAATTATTTTAAATTATTCTTTCTTAAATTTTCAGTATATATATATATATATATATATATATATATATACAGAGGGATGTTCCCATTATTATTTTCATCCTTTTTTTGAAAGAGCTCGTTCTACACCAGATGAAACAATCAACCGCCATAAGAATCTACACCCGTTGTTGCTTCAGGGGAGGAGGATTAAAGCACTCCCAGAGAGACGAGGGAAAGAATGTAGAAGTAGACAAGTGTGCCCGAGATCATACTGAACGTGGGTGGCAAAGAAAACCCTTGCTGTTATGCGGAATGAATAGAGATGTGGAACTAGTAACACATGAATGTCTATAGACCGTGAATGGTGAGTAGGTGATGTCTCGTCAAATGGTTGGGCGTTCGTGTTGCATGTTCAGTGCAGGAAGGTATAATATGTAGGATGGTGCACCAAGAAGGATTTGATCGGTTGTAATGATATTTCGTATGCAAAGACATTTGAATCAAACATGCAAATGATAAAAATTTGGAGTCCAATGAATGAATAGCCGAAGCTACAATGCATCGGAACTGCGCACACAGTAGCTGAATATAAGATGCGATTCTCAATCTTATAGTCAAATTTTCTGTGGCATTTCGACTTAAGATACCTTTCAACATCAGAAAAAATAACTCGCCGTAGGATTCGAGCTCATTACAAGCAACCATTAAAGTTTGAAATAGGTGGTATAATTGAATAGAAAGAGACTGGTGGGGCAAATTGGAGAGTCACTAGTCATATGAGTCAAAGCGATGCGGTGATTAAAAGATGCTATCAAGAATGGGTGGACAATGGCAGAATTCAGCGTCAGGGCGGTAGGGATCAATCTAGGGCCACAGCATATTGGGAGGACATAGTTATTGTCAGATCAGTTGTCGCAGTGCCACATTCATCGTCATCAACCATCAGATGGGTGACCCGTATATGAGTGTCTACCATTCTCAGACGGCTGATAGAGTGAAATCTATGCACTTACCAACCACCTGCCACTCATTCCTGCACACTGTGGAGCTAAATTTCAGTGGTGCTTGACTCGATCATGTTGGAATGATGCTGACTGGGGACGTAGTGGGGATGCTTTAGCGACGAATCCCGCTTCCAACTGTGCCCTGACGATCATCGAAGACGTGTCTAGAGACTCCCAGGGCAACGTGCCGATCCTGTTTTCAATATTGCATGCCACACAAGTCCTCAACCAAGAGTTATGGTATGGGGTGTCATTTCACTTGATAACCGGAACCTGTTGGTCACTATTTAAGGCACACTTACAGCACAGCGGTACGTTGACGACATTCTGAGACCTGTTTTGCTACCGTTCCTTTTGTAGTATTCTGGCCTTACATTTCTGCAAGATCCTACCAGACAAAGTACGACACGTGTTGCTATGAACTATCTTACTGCTTGTCAAACACTTCCTTAGGCTTCCAGGTCTCTTTCCAATCGAGCATGTCTGGGGTATCATTGGAAGGCGAATGCATCTACCAGGGTATGTTGATAACGTAGCCGACAATTAGAGCAAGTTTGGCGAGAAATCCCGCAGGATACCATCAGGTATATTTATTACTGGATTCCTGATGCCTGAATGCAAGCTGCCACATAGCGTGGCAGCTTGCATCCAGGCTAGAGGTGGATCAACACCTTATTGAACTCTTTACTTTATAAGTATGTAACTCTGAAATAACTTATTAAATTTTTCTGAAATTTTAATCATTTTTTATTTTGTACATACTTTCCCTATCCACCAATTTTTGTCTGCATTTGGCAACTCCTTGGTGCGTTTTTTTTTTTTTTTTGCTATAGAATTTATTTAGAATAAAATTCAACGTACAGATTATAAGTATTTCAGACACATTATTTTTATGAATGCTATATCTGGTGCTACTTTCATAATATCTGAAGTCTAGCGCCTCCTTTTCGTGCACGATTGACGTTTGTTTCAGTTTTGGAAAATTGTTCTTATTCTTAAAATCACATTAGAATTGGGTAAATTTGTATGTAAAGATTATATTTTGCATTTTTTGTATTGTAACGTATAATTGAGAAGTAAAAATAAGAATAAAAAAACTTATCTGTTATTATATTGATATGTAGTTCCCTACAAACGTGGAATTGTGTATTTTTATAACAGATGTCCCTCCTGAAATCTTTAAATTTTTCAAACAAAAGACAAGCAGAAACCCGTTGCAGATATAACACTCATAAATGTGAATTGCATTATCTGGGGGAAAGGGCGCTTTCCTTTTTTGACTACCTTACCTTCCTCCTGGGGTCATATTTAAATAATTAGCTCGCCAAATGTTTTGGCACAATCACATGGAAATTTTCACGCAATCACATCATTCTCGCGAGTCACATAAACACACTAATTTCATTAAATAACGACACAAATGAAACTTCTTTAAGTAATGACATGATTCTAACTTTGTCATTTGGGACATCACTACCATCCTCCTCCAGTTATGTAAATGTGAACATTTATCCTGTTTATTCACTAAATTAATGCACTAAATTATTGATCATTATTTTTATTTTTATTGTTCTAATCGCCTCTATGGTAGGAGCTTCATCTCTTTAGCTATACGATTTGGCATAACTAAATTATAAATTATTAACTTTAAGTGTATACTTAAATCAGAGAAGAAAGCTTCGTAACATCTGTTGCCTAGTGTCCAAGATAAATTGAATCTAACTTTTTTTCTAAGTGACTTTATACTAATTTTAATTTAAATATAATCGAGTGAGAAGTTTACCAACGTTAATTTGAAAAGTGATTAGATCTTGAGAATTTTTAATTTAAACTGTGACAAAAACTTAAAACTGACTTTTATTTGGTGTGAAAAAGGATCTGTGTTAAACTCTGTGAATTAATTTAACAATTTAGGAAAGCTTTTTGTCTTAAAATGATGTAATATGTTTTACTTGCCTCCCAAAGTTTAAAAATCTCGTATGAATTCGCTTGCGAATTGTTTTCATTTTTATGATCATTTCGTACAAATAACATGTGATTACTATTTATATAAATGGGATTTTTTTTATGTTTAATGAGCTTCAGCATCTTTTCCATTCTTATGTTTGTGTTAATTATTTAAATTTGAAAAATTATTTTTTTAATTTGAAATTTGCTTCTTTTTAAATTTCTCATTAATTTGGAAGGTAAAATTCTCCAAAGGTGTCTTCAATATATTTTCTAATTAAAATTTTTTCTCAATTTTTAACGTAATTAAAATTTAAGTTACAGTTAGTAAAATTTTGACATTTACTTAGAGGAAATTCTAAGGCAAATTCTTAATCACTTGGAATTTTAATATTCAAACAAATGCTTCATTCCCCCTCCCTTGACTATTCGTAAAAGGAAAACGTTTCTTTTCTTTGTGCTTTTTAAAGATTTGTTAAGAATGGCCCGAAATTTATGTAAAAATTTAAGAGAATCATTTATTGTTTAATGTCGCTTTGATCTTCTATTGTTGCCTTGAATTAAGATATTCGTCGCGATTATTTGAAATATTAGTTTGCATAAGCATTTTTTAAAACATTTTAATTATTTTCGAAACTTGCTTAGGAGTTAAGTGAGGATCGCATTTACTTCAATTTGCATTGTTTGATATGTATTATGATCTTTATTGTAGTAGACTCGTAATTGTTGAACTCACTTTTGATATCTGATTTTAAGAAATTATCCTCTTGTGTAATAATTCGAGTTCATTGTTTCCGTTTAAATAATAATACTGTGCAATTTTTATTGCATAACATGCGTTAAGGAAATTTGGTTCGTAATTTCCTCCCATGATGCGTTGACCATTAGTGTAAATGTATTTCGATTGTTAATTTAACTTAATGTCACGGAGTTTTAATTTTTTTTGTGAGTTATTGAAATAATTATTTTTTCTTAAAATCTTTAATTATAGTTAGAAAAATATTTTTGAAGAAACGGTTCGTTAATATTCGTTATAGGAATAGAATTAATTTATTAAGTTGAATAATAAATTAATTCAACTTAAGATTTTAAAGTGTGTGTTTTTTTCTTTCGTTCAATAAGTAAAGTCCAGTTTCTTCCTCCTATTTGGGTGTAAATCGCTTGCCGCTGTCACCTTAGCAAAAGTTGCCAATTGTGGTCATATTGTCTTTTGATGAGTTGGGGCAACTTTCCCTCAATTACTCCCATTCTGCGCTGGCTCAGTGCCAGCCAATAGTAATTGAGCTTATTCCCACTTCAAATTCATCAAGCGTTCTTTCATTTTTGATCTCACATTCAGCCAGTTTCATCCCATCTCTACTGTTTTCCCCTTGCAACACTTATAATTTTGACCGCTACTGAGGCTCTCGCTACTGCATGGTGTTCTGAAGAAATAATTTTTTTTCCTTTCTCTCCTTCCCTCTCCCTTCAGGAAGGGTATTATAAAATGCTTAATTTCTCTATTTTCCTTTATCATAAGACCATTTTCGGTCATCATAATTCATATTGTTAATTTTAACTACCACTATCTTTTTTAATATCGATCTTGCATTACTATATAAAACATAAATCACACAAAAAAAAAAAAAAAAAAAACCTGAAATACTTGTATTTCGGATTAAAAAAAAATTACAGCTCTTTCCTTTCTCTTGGCCCTTTTTTGCCTTTTGCTGTATCATGCTCCGTGTTTTGGCACAATTTAATCGGTCTGTTTTTCCTTCTTAATGTTTTAAAATGAAATAAGAGTAAAACACTTGCCTAGGCTAGTACTCAAAGAATTATTTGATTGTTGTCGTCCATTACTCTCCAAAAGGGACTCTCAAGTGGATTTGCCGAGATTTAATCTCCCACCCTGGTTCGAAGGACTTCCCCTCCCATGACCCTTAAGAAAACACTCCCTTTTTCTCAGATATCAATTCCAGAAAGTTCAAAAACACCATTGTAACGGAGCACGGTCTATTGAAGTTTCACGATTTTTTTTTAAATAAGCGGGGTTTTTTTGTGTTCTGTTTATTGCAGTACGAGTCTTGCATGGAAAATGGTAAGTTGGATTTTATGCTTTTTACTGTTAATTACTTTTACGAGGGATGTTGTTTTTCATTATGGATTGAAAGGGAAAGGCTATTTTATCTTGTTCGATTCGACGGGGACAGAAATAATTTATTTTCCTACGGCTGAATTTCTATCCCAAAGAGAGACTGAATTTTTTTTTAAAAAAATTGTTCATGTTAATTAAAACTTTTGCGTATTAGAACTGTTTCGATCGGACATAGTATACTTAGTTGTAGCTTTCGTTTTTGCAGTAAATATAGTTTATCAGAAGTTTGTTATTTCTCACTTTTAAAAAGGAATGTTGAATTATTGTAATAGATTAATGCAAGTTAATTTTAAAGATAGTTGAGTTCCCCCTTCTCTTTCGGATTGAACAAATGAATAAGAGATCCCATAAAAAATTATTGAGATTAGAATTGAATTTTTGTTCCTATTTGGACGTAGAAGGTAGTCTCACCGATGATTTAAGATGAATCAAAGTTGTGTGTCAACTTGTTAATTTTTCTCTCCAAATGTAGTTAATTTTTTTCAGAATTTCAAAAATTATGGTATGCAATTTTATATCCTGTAGTGAATTTTAATACGTTTTGTTGTACTTACTTGACAACTTGAGTTTTTCATTAGTAACGTACGTGTTTGAGGTGTGATTGGTATTGTCTTTCACGAATGTGTATTTAAGTTAGATAATTATATGTTTCGTATTGTGTTTGATGATAAAGATTATAAGATTGTAAAAAGATTTTAAAGGTTAAAAATAGGATATCAACTTTTGTTCATGAGTATCTTCAAGTATTAGTTTTACGTTCCCAACAACCACGTTAATGGTAGCTGTTGTGTGTTCATTGTTACAACCTGCGGAATTTAAATTTTTTAGTTAGCTCCTTGGATTCGATTATTATTTTAGTATTTTTAGCTCATTTTGAGACAACCTAGGATTTAATGAGTGTGCCGGGAAATTTATATCTGCAAGATGGAAGCAGAATCCTATGCAAACTAATTGATGTCAGCTTGCCTTCCAAGGTGACGCAATGCGCAAGGGTTAATGGGTTTCACGAAGTATTCTCCAAGATTACGATGATGTTACAAGATTCACGATAATACTCAGAAAATCAAGAAGAGGGTTTGTGTGGTCTCTAATCTCTACAATTTTGTAACCCTTCAAAAGAATAACTTTCATTAAATTGTTGTATCACATGTTTGTCATTAAGCCTTGACGTTTATTCACGATTATTCTTCTAAACGGATGACTTTTGTGATTCTTCTGAGTTTACAAATTAATTGTATTGAAAAGTTCATGTTTAAATTGAATCTGCTTTTCTTGAAGTATTTCCTCTTCCTCGAATTCACTTTCGTGTGATGCCAAATCATGGCACTTGATCATCGTCTCTTCATGTTTCAACAAATTTGCTGGCTGGCAATTTTTTATCTCCCCTCACGAAGGCTGTTGTATTTGTTTTGGTCCACTATTGTTGTTTTTCTCTTAAATTTCTTGCTCAGTTTTTTAGAGACATATTCTAGTAATTAATGCAAAGTTTGAGAGAAAATATATAATTTGTATTTGATTTATATTTTAATCTTCATTTGAATTTAATTCTACTTTAATTTGATTTCAGTTTTTAACCTTAATTGATTAAACTTTCATTTCCATTTCCAATTTGTCTTCAACTTTTAATTCTAAATTGAATTTAATTATGAGTTTATTCTAGTTCTTTAACTTTAACCTTAAAGTTAATTTATTTTAAATCAGAATATTTAATTTTACGTTCTATTAAATTATTGATTTTTACATTGTGCTATATCCAAGAAGTGTTTTATTTTCTTATGCAAATTATGTTATTTTATTGTTAGAATTATTCACGTGATTCTCCTTGTAAATTAATTTTTAAGTGTATGGTGCTTCAACTTATACTTTTGGAAAAGTTGTACGAACTTCTTTTTCTTTCATTTATAATTTTCATTTAATTGATTTTATGTTCAGTGCCTAATTTTAACATAACTAGTGTTAATTATTTTTAATCTGAATTCGGCAGTTCGGCTTACTTTTCTATTTATTCTTGATGAATTTTGCTTTTAAAGGTTTGATTCTGAATTCGTTGAAAATTTCTGAAATTTTACTTATTGTATGTTTGCCATTATTGTATGGATGTGCAATTGCCATGTGAAAATACCTCTTTTTATTCAACTTTGGTTTTTAATTTTTTAATCGTTTACTTTAAGATAATAATGAGTTCGTTTGTAAAACTTGGTAAATTTCGAAGTTGCTTTAGATATTCACATGTACTATTTGTAGATAACGCTATGGTGATGTTTAGTTAAAGAATGTTTAAATCAGTTTCGCTTGATTTGCTTATTACAAATACTCTTTTGTATGTTTTGAAAATTTACGAAGTGCATTCCAGCTTTTATAAGATTTCAATGCTCAAAAATGTTTCTCAAGAATTAAGTGTTCTCTTTGTGTGATTTGTGAAAAGAACACTTAATTTCGAGAAAGATTATATTTGAGTCATTTAATCATCAATGAAGCATAAGCAAGAGGCCAGTTTTTTTTTTTTTTTTTTTTTTTTTATTTAAAGATAAGTTTTCCAACATTTCATTTGTACTTTTAGCACAATGTTGTGCTAAAAGTGCACTTGTTGAATTTCAATAGTCGACGGCTACTCCATGCTAAATTTTATTGAATGGCAAATGCATTTCTTGTAACTAAACTTTAGTAATCATTTAATGTTAATAAGGGAATTTTCATAATTGTAATGGATTATAGGTATAAATATATTTTTCAACTTGAGGCTTTTAATTTCTTCTTACGGCAGTTTGACAAAGTATAATTTTTTAAGCACATCGGAATTTTAAAGTTCTTAAAAGTTACGAGTGGTATACCTAGTTAAAATCAAGTACTTATGGTGCAAATTCGAAAGCAAATAATTCGAGTATTTATCTAAGCTATACTAATCTCTCTTCTTGGGATATTTTTTTGTTTCTTTTCAGATGCTATATTTGGAGGTTGTCTGCCGCTACCTGTTTTGTCGTCAAATACTTCCCTGTAAGTCCTTACCTTTTATTTGTTGAACGGGAGAGCTATGATGCGTGGTTTCATACAGTCAAGGAACAATGGATTTTAATATGGGATAATTCTTCTTGTACTCTAAATTTACAAATCAAAAACCCAGACATCATTAAACACGTAATATTCAGAAATGAAAATTGTTTTTTCAGGAGGAAAGGATGTTTTCTCTTTCATGTGACTACCCTGCACCCTTCACATTTAAATAAGAAGCTCTCCAAGATTTGACCCATTCACGAGGATGCATTGACACAGAAACATCCCACCAAACATTTACGCTAAACTCTAAATTCATTATGTAAGAAATCAAATCTTTTTTAACTAAAAACATGAACCGAATTTCGTCAATTGGGAAACACTGTCATCCTCCTCCAGGTACGTAATTAGTAACTTTAATAAGGTTCCGCATCAATAAGAACTTTTGTTAATAGACGATGTTAGCATACCTCTAACATAGCTTCCGGAAAAGAACACTCTACAAATAATTGAAAAATATGAGTATCTTTTCGTTCATCATAATATAAAAATTTGTAAATCTATTTTTCATTTGCAAGAAATTTCTATTAATTTGTTTATTAATTGCAACAGTTATATATCATATTAGATAGATCTCAGTGGGTTTAAGTAGGGATTATCTGTAGTTTGTGTATGAGCTGTGATACTGTCTAAAATTTGTGTAGAATGTAAGAAAATAACCAAATGCGTATTATTAAATTTATGTTTCTAGCTTTATCTTGGTCTAGCTGAATAAAAAGTATTAGTTTTAGAAAGAAAACTTCTATAAAACTGCATTTTTATTATCTGAGTCTGAATTAAAAACAGACAAAATATATTATTCCAAAAGCTGAACTTTTTTATTAAGTAGCTGAAGCCGTTAAACACTTTGTCTCAACTTTGAGTATCTGTAGTTAATTAAAAGAGAATTCTTATATTGTGTCTTTTATCCACTATACAATTCTCGGAGTAAAAATAAAAGAACAGAGAGATTGACGAACAATTAGTTATTCATAATTCTGAGGATTGCGTTTTAGGTTTGCGTGTTACGTTTGAAAAAAACTTAATCTGAAACTATTCTAGAAATTTAGATAGCTTGAAGAATTTTCCATT
>BMAW01046482.1:242366-259765 GCA_019974015.1 Nephila pilipes | reverse complement strand
TCCCTTAGGTTTATATATTTATGTTCTTTCACCCATCAATGTACGACTTTTATTCTTTTTTCAACAATTCCTTTCACTCTCATCTTCTTTGGACACGTGGTTATATGGAAAACAGTTATCTTAACAAATGTACGTATGAAAAGTACGACAAAAATGCAAGAAAATGTCTTGTTTCTTAAAAATTTTCTTGACATTTTGATATATACCGTAAATTTCAATAATTTTTAAGGAATTGTAATTGTTTTTGAGAGAACTCATATTTAGAGATACTGGAAAACTGAAATTAAGAGTTTATTTGTATCAGTTTTACTCACCCTTTTGTCATTATTGCGTGGCTGTTGTCAAATTGAATGCATCTGATGTAACATTGCATAAAATTTTAAAAACCTCAATTACAATAAAAGCTTATTATGAACCATATTACTTTATTTTTATGAAAATTTCCTGATAAAGAAATGAACTAATTAATTGATGGATAATGAATTTGTATCTTGTACTTCAGATTTATAAAACAGTTTTAATATATATTCAATTAAGGCTCAAAACTCTCTGGAAGGCAGTGGTCCAAGTCACTTATCAACCTCGTTAACTAACTGTGGCTAAAAATAGAAAAGTGATTTTAAAGTTCTACTAAGCGAACTTTTGAATGGTAAAGAAATTGGAAACGTCTAACAAATAAAGAAAAAAAAAACCATACGCTAAGAAATTAGACCTGCAAAGTCAGCTATAATTCTGTCTCGACATTTAAATCATTTATGGCTATTGTTTCCCTAATACACCACACAAATATAATTTTTAGTTTTAGTATAATTAGACAGAAGTATTCTTATTTCATGAACGAAACTATACACACATTCTCTTGTCAAATTTTTGAATTCATACTTACACGTGCCTATTTCTTCACATTTGAAAAGCCCCTTTTCCGGTTCATAGCAAGTGTCTATCCTTTGCTTTGGAACTAGTTCGACAGGCTCTTCAAAATTGTTTCTCTTGAAGTTTAAAGAAAAACCAATGTCTCTGTTTTTGGTCTCAAATTCCCATTCGAGGAAGGAGCCCGGTTCCGTTACCTCGAAAGTGATCTCTTCTTTCGAGAACCTGGTTACAATTATTTTTTCAGCATCGGCAGCAGTAGACAATTTTTTCTCGACGTTGCATAAGTAATAGCTTTTTGGAATTTTCTTTCCATGTCTGACCTGAGTGAAAAATTATGAATTCAAAATGAATTTACAATTACAGGAAAACTAAATCAGCGACTGTTTATTAAAATAGGATCATATATATTTCTTTGTGTAATAACTTGAAAATACAAATTCTTTCACAAAACTTGATAACTGTAACATATGGTCTTTATTCTAATTATTTCATTAAATAAAGCAAAAAGTTTGACAATGAAAGTTATATACATTATAAATACCAAATTATCTATTTTCTTATATTCTCAGCAAAATGTAATAATATTCATGCTTCGTTATTATTATCAATATACATTTGAAAGTTTATGTTGTTTATTTTCTATTTGTTAACTCATAAACATGATTAAATGGATACAAATAGTGGGACTCTTTTAATCCACCAGTAATTTGACTCTTGTTAAACATTATTGGAACTAGTTATTGTAATAGCTTTAAAGAGAACTTAATTTAAACGCTCTTCATATGCCTGACAAGAACTATTTAACACAAATAATGTCTGTGAAGAGATTTCCCCAACATGAATTTAGAGTATTTTATTAATAAGTTATGAATTTAAAGCCTTTTTGGTTTAAATTTAATCCAAATTTGGTTATTACATATGATTCTGATTTAGTAATAATACGTTATCTAGTATAATAAGTAAATTGCAGTACTAAATATATAGAAAATAATAATTTTTTAATCATTTTAAATTGTGTTTTTTATGCAAAAGTACTCCGTACTCCAATATAACAAATTGATCTCTCTGTAGTGATATTATCCTTTTCCCTTATGAAAAGCCCTTAGACATTTTTATAAAACTTAAAAATACCTTTTCTGAATTTGAAACTTTTGTTTCAGGTGCCAATATCTATTTGTTGAACAATCTATTGGGGGGAATCACAAATATTTTCTGGGGCAGCTAGGTAGAATCTATTGTTTGTATCTACTCATTATGAATAATCGGAAAAAATAAGATCTTGCTTTCACGCAATAGGTAAGGATTCAATTAGTCTTCTGACAACTGTTTTGAGTTGTGCATGTTTTATTCTGTTCATAGCTCTTAAAATGGAGGGTGAAAAAGTACATATGCGTTGCTTTATGTTGCTCTTGTGCTGATTTGAGCAATTAATTAAGTTAATATTTCTAAGGAGACAACTAAAATAATATGCAGTTCATACAGTGAAAGACATATAGACTATCATTCAGTTAGGAATTGATTAGCTATTCTGGACGTTCGACTTTAAACGTCAACACGACGCCGGCACGTCCTTCCATTTAGGCAGCATTAAAACAGGCGATGAAAAATAGCAAATCGTTTATGAAGACAGTGACTTGAAAAGAATCAACACCTCCTACCAAATATAATAGCAAGAATCCATGGCGAAAAATTTTTATTTTGTGTATTAGGGGATAGTAGAAGTATAATTCACCACGAAGATAAATTTAATGATTACTTCTGATACATATGTTTGGCAGTTACAAAGAGTTAAAAGAGGAATCTTCGAGAAAACCTACAACACTCGTACATCGCAAAAGCATCATTCTTTTAGTGAGTCAAGAAATCATTCTTGATCTTAAATGATCCGTTTTATAATATACAATACTATCTGATTGTAGATGAGACATATTACTACAATTTCTATTCCTTGCAAAACTTTTTGAATGGAAAAACCTTAAAGTACAACAATGCCAACAATACTCCAGAGGAAGTCATTAAGCTACCGAAACTTTCTTCCAGTCCAAACAACTACATTTTATAAAGAAGGAATTGATACGTTTCCAGGGAAAAGGTGGGGTTAGGACATCCATAATAGATGTGAATGCATAAGTAATTAATATAATTTCGTTATTTAATGAAAGTAAAATAATTATCTAATAAAAAGAAGGAATTTGTAACTCAACCTAACATGATTTTTGCTACACTTTTTAACGATTGCCCCAAAAATCATCAAAATTCCAAAAACAAATGTCTAATTGCATAGGAAGCGTAATATTCTCGTCACAACTCTTAATACTTATTTATGTAAGTTGAAAAATGAAGAATGATTTTCGATTAAAAAAATTTTATTCTGTAAGATTGACAATTCCAATTTAATACAAAAAAATGGATATTGGCTCCAAACAAAACAGCCATTATAGTCACCTCAGGTAATTTAGCTACAACGCCAATACCTACATCAATGTACAAAGTGTTTTGAAACACATGGGTAAAAATTTAAGGGTTATAGAAAACATGTAAACAATTAGTCATTAACATATAATTCGTAGGCGGAGAGCAAGCGATGAACCATTAGACGGCGCTGTAATAGAAAGCATAAAGAGCGAGTTTTATTAAATATTGTCATTTCTACTGTGGATTTCAAGAGGCTTGGTTTCTTCCTCGTTACTATACGTCACCTGCCTCCTGAAATTAACAGTTAAAATCATGATATTTAGGAAAACTTGAGCTTTATGATTTCCATTACAGCGCCGTCTAACGGTTCACCACTTACTCTCCGCCTATGCATTGTATATTAAAAACTGATTGCTTAGATGTTTTCTATTACCCCTTACATTTTTGCCCATGAGATTCGAAACTAACTGTATCTGGATGCCCTTTTATATTTGAGACTACAAAGTAGAATTTTTCAAAGTCTCTGAAATAATAATATCTTCATAGATAAAGTGAGATTAATGAATCATTTTTTAAGTAGCCGAAATAATCAAAAATATTTTAGTGGGCAAAATGAAAAGAATTGAGTACCATAAAAATGAATAATTTTTCTAAAGTGATAAACAGATATTTAAAGTTTTTGTATCGAATTGCTTAGTCATTATTACAAGAGTAATTTTGAAACTTGTGAGTGTATGGTCTATGTCTGATTCCAAAAAGTAAAATGCTATGTGGGATCTTTAATAATTGGAGGAAATTATAGAGCATTATCATCATAAAACAAAGAACTGTAACAGAAAAAAGGGAAATTTTACAAATGATGTTATCTTCCAGAAGTTTATGTCATTTTAATTTGAGAAATACTTTTTAATTTTTTTTTAAAAGTAAGATTTTATTCATGCAACAATTATTAAGAAAATAAATTTCTCGAATTTTCGTCATAATATGTATTTATAGTTATTTCACAAACGTTCGCAATTTTCTAGTTAATTCTTGTCTTACAAATACGTAAACACAATTATAAGATTATAGTAACTATTTTATAATTATTTTCATAAGTATATTTTGACACGACTATACATTTTGAATGTTTAAAGATACATAGACTCTTTTATCTGTTTGTACAGAAGAAATAATATTTAACTATATAATTACTATATTAAATCAAATAACAAACAGCACAGTTTTATACTTACAAAAGTATTGCAGAGGGGATTTCCGTCCGGATCAGTTTTGTTTCCTCCAAGAAATGCAGGTAAATCATCAGCATCGATAAGTTTTAGAAGTTCTTCTTTCCACCCCTCTAATACAAATATAACAAATTAAAATGATAAGTGAATAAAATACAATCTGAAATTTCAAAGATACAGTATTCCATTTTAAAAATTTTCCTCTCTTTTATAACTATATATTCAAAATATTTTTTTTTCTGTCTGCCTATTGATATTTCTAACTTCAACTGTATGGTCAGTAAATAACTCATAGTCTATATCTACTACTGAAATTTGAGGTTTGAATGAAGATATACACTTCAATTTTGTCCTTTATGTTATTACTCTAAATTAATTGTGATAGCTAACAATGGAAACTTATATTCTAGCAAGTGTTGAAAATTCTGCTACTTTCCCACGTGTTATTGTATGAGACAAAACACTGTTAAATGAAATTGTACTGCCCATCATGTTATAAATATGGGACACTAAACATTGTAACTTTTAGACTGATAAAATATTTGTCATTTTGTTAAATAGAATCAGAAAAAAATCAGACCTTCAGACTCTAGTGCATGTTACTAGACTCTTTCATTATTTTCCATAAATGAAATTAAGAAGAAAGAAATTTCAACAACATTTTTTCACTTAATCGTTTCCTTTTTAAATTAAACATTTACACAACGTCAACATAAATTTATAATGTTTCTTGATTTTTCTTTGTATATGCAGTCATACTTTTATTTATTTGAATCATTTCTACATTTCCTTCCTAATATGTATTAACTCCATTCATTTTGAACATTCCCTTATCGCAGTTTGCACCACAGGGAATTATTAAAAGACGGCTATTCATTTTATTGTAGAGATAGCATTCCTTCATTCCTTCATTCAGCATTCAGCATGTCCAGCTCCGTAATGCACTTTGGTTAATTTGTAATTTAGTTTTAGTTTTTATTAACGTCACACTAGAAGCGACACGAGGGCTATTGGCGACGGACCTCGTAATTTTGAATCTCGATCAAGTGACGAGGATGATACCTGAACTGCACCCCTTCTCTTCTAACTTCCAGGTTAATTTGTAAATAGAGTTTGTAATTTTGTTAATCGAATTAGGTCTTCCAGGAGGGATCGGAAATACCTAGATGACTCGAAATCACACAGGATTTTGTATCAACGAACATGATAACGAAAGTATCGTAAACGAACACGAAATGGACTCCGGAGTTTTAAAACATGGTGTTGTGATGCCTTATGTGCAATCCGCAAGACAAGCAAAAGAAGCTACAACCAATAAGAATATTTTGCAATGTTACCACGTTTTGAAGCTAGACAATTTTCAATCAACATTCCAGATATTTTTTATTAATTAAAAAAAATCTGTACTGTTATTACATGGAGTTTTTCGTTTTTCCTTCCGTAGTCTACGAATTTTATTTAAAGCTCGAATTACTGTACAGGTATTTAAATAATCTTATACACTTGCACGTTAACCCACAATGATCAAATGGATATGTGTCCTCTACTAAAATGAATAAAATGTTCATCAAAAAACTGGAGGATACATATGCAGATACATATGCAGATACATATGCATTTCCTCAGATGAACGGCTAATAGACCAGCTAAAATATTGTTGGATAACAGGAGACAAGTTATGTTCTTTGGTTTGAGATCTATAATTGAGTAGATCCGTTAAATTAAATTTTTTTCAAGATTTAATAGCATCAAAATTGGGGAATAAAAAAGGAAATAAGCAACTCACTGCAAAGTAGGACATTTTTCTCGCTGTTTTTTTCCTACGTGTAAGTCTGTAAAACAGTTGGTTAACCTTAAGAGGTCAAACATCTAAATTAAAATTATATTTTTTTTAAGTAATTTTAAAAGTTAAGCTATTTTTTCAATAAATCTTTGAGCGATTTGTTCTGCAGTAAAATATTGTTTCATTATCTTTCATGTACTGTCTTTAATATTAGATGGACTACTTTCTTTAATATTAGATGGAAAATCACTGATATGTTTAAAAATAACTATAATCAATGTAATATAAAATTTGTCAAAATACAAGCAAATATTTGATATTCAACTTTTAAAAAATTTGATTTTCTCGCATTTTGTAAAAATGAATTATTAGAAAATTTACTTTCTGTATAATTTTATGATTACCAGAGTTTGATAAGTCATGCGTTAGAAATTCGTAACATTAAAAAAAATTATTCTGTACTAAAATCAATATATATTCAATATTTTTATCATTTCTCATTAATTACAAGAAAATTTGATAATTTTGTCAAAATTCTTATTTAAGATATACAAGTGAATTAATCCAAATTTCAGTTATTCTTGAAATTGTACTGCATGTTTACTTAACCTGACTTAAGTGTAATTTTAATTGCGTTGTATATTTTCGATTTTTGAGCTTCCTCACTATCCTGAATAAGTTTACGTGTTTTAATAAATCTGAGTAATCTTTAAAAAAATCGAAAATATTCTTTCAAATTTTATGTTCTTTAATTTCCTATGCATAAAAATATATTCTATTTCTCATATCGATTTATTTTTGTTAGTATTGAAAAACTAATAATTTAATAAAGGTTAAATAATTTAAAACTGTAATAAACATTAACCTGATATTTTCCCTGTTTAAATTCAAATGGATTACAATCATCATAAGCAATTTCATATTAATTTATTTTTTGTAAATTAAAATAAAACGTGTGTTGTTTGATGGAACCCAACTCATTTAAAAATAAATAAAATGATTATTAACATACCTGAGGCATAAATCTTAACTTTTTCAAGTACTGAAGCTGCTACAACTGTTTTCAAGACAGAAAATGCCATATAAAAATAAACGGACACTGAAATTCATAAAAAAAGGTATTTAAACTTTAATTTCAAATCAGCTAAAGTAAAACTAAATTATACTTGTATTTTCAGAATTTATTTACTATGGGAACCATTTAATAAATCATTATATTCAAATACCTGCTTCTCGAAGCACTATTCTTCCCATTTGTTATGAATTATGTGTACATTATGAAATGTTATTATATTACAAACATTAAACATTAGGTTTTATTTCATTACAGAACATCTAGATTAATTTCTTAAAAAAGAGAATGTTCATTTCTAATTTTTTTCTTGAAATAAATTTATATTTATTTTTCGGCTCGTAATCTGTGTGAAATGGAATTTTAAAAAAACGCATCATATATATAAGCATATATAATGTTATATTGTTTGTCATTAACTTTTTTTTTTAAATTTAGTTTATTGAAATTTCGTATTATAGTGACAACGGTATCTGAAAACTCTCAGCAACCAATATCTTCTTCTTAATATATTATACAAAATATTCTTTTCCTATTTTGACGAACACTCTCCTATTTCTGATATAAATAATATGTATATATAAACATCAGAAATATAAGAAAAACTTTAAATGAAAAATTTTTTTTTAATTTTTACATAAAATTTAGAGGTACCATAACTATGTGTTGAGCATGTAAAACAAAATTGTAGAATGAAACTTATCTGTCGTTTTAGTAATAGTGCATTTTTAAAAGCAATTTATGAAACAGTAAAACTATTTGTTTTTACGAGTACCTTGTCCTCTTCTTAAGGAAGGTCATCATGAATAAGTATTAAAGTTCAAAAAAATAATTGCAATGATAAAAAAGAAGTGGAGAAATTATGTAAACAATTATTTAAAATGAGTTATAATATAGTTTCAAGATGTACATGAAATTTAAAAGGTTATTTACTTAGAATGAATAAGCAGCAATTATATAATTAACATATCAAAAACACTTGCAATTTTTATGAAATTTTGGTAATCGTCCCGTTTTCATACTTTTCACTTACTTGTAAAATTTATCATAGGTTAAAAATGTATAAAAATAGGTTTCAAATATAACATAAAATGGTGGGAATATTTTCAAACGTTTTTACAAACAGATTTGTTCTTACGAGATTCACATCGAAAATTAGTAAAATAAATATTGAATTCAGAGAGCACTAGAGGCAATTTGGGATATGAAAATGGCTGAAGCTGTTGGTAATTATTTCATGTCCGAGTTGGCTCTTAAACTCTTATAATGGTGAGATCCCATTTGAAAGGTGGAAGGGCGGCATGAAGAATTTTTTAGGCGATAAATCACCAAGTTGGTTCTCATTTCCTATTGTAGTCAGATTTTTTTCTATCAACCATATAAAACCTATAAAAAAGAATTGGCACGATTTCAAAAATAGCGCAATCAGCTATCTTGGAACAAGATATTACCCTTATACCTTTGCTTCTCTTGTCATGTTATGTTCGTTATGTTCAGTGAAATTCGAATCTATTGTTCACTGTCGAATATTTTCATAAACATTTTTGTAACACGATAATAATACTTAATTACATTAATTGCTGTTTTATTTGTCGAGTTGTCAAAGACACATGAGATCGTTCATAGTCCTAATGAAACACACTCGATGCCCTTCCAATTCGCTATTTCTGAACACTTTTGTTAACTGGTGATCTTTAATTCATCTAATTGGACGCATTATTTTTCTGAATTTAATATCTCATTTGTCAAGAACTGGTAATGCAGGATCACTTTCCAATCTCACCAGGCATATAACATGATATTTTTTGGATGAAGGCAGTCTTTTATGGTGGTTAAAAGTAGTTCATTCCCCAAGACTGTTATCCGTTTTCGTCCCTCGTCAGTGCTTACTTCAAAACTGGTATCTCCTTACTGTGTTTATAGTCTCTAATGGAAATGCAATCCATCAAATCTTTTCCCTTTAAATCTAGGGGAACCCATCCTTCAACTGTTTATGTAGCCAAGTTTCACAAAATGCTCGTGAAAGGCGGATTTTGATATTTGTAACATTTATGCTAATCTACGTGTCGTACATTGTGGGTTATTCACGATCTGTTTTTAATCTTATCTTCATCTATGGTGGACGGCCTACCAGGACGTTTTTGAACTTCAAGGTATTAATTGGTGATATCCATACGGTAGAAATCACTGGTTTTAAATCTAACAAACCACTTACATACAGTTCTTTCAGCTTTAGCACCTTCGCCATGAACAGAGCAAATCTTCTTTGCCACTTGTATGACATTTTTGCCTTTCAGGTAGAAGAAAAACATTAAATAATTATTATACTCTTTGATTCCTTTTTTATTCAAGGTGTATAAATTTGACAACAATTAAAACATCGTAACCAAATGTTTATAAATACGCCTGAAGATCCTTCCTTTAAGATATGTATTCATTTCATTTGTTTTCAATATTTCTAGTATATTCAGATCTGTCCTAATGTCAACGATCGAAAATTGGCACGAGCATTCCGGACGACTCAACATGAAGAAGAAAATTTTCAAATTTCCATATTGTGGTAATAATTTTAATCCACATTAAGTTGTATTTTCTGAAATTACACTTTCATGCATACCACATTCTGCTACAAGTATAAATTAAAAATTCCCATATTTCTTACTGAATTCATTTCAAATTTTTATTTAATAATGATAGATTATCATATAATTTTAGTTTAATCTTAATTTCAGAAGCTTTTCTGCTTTTGTATAGTGACTATGTCATTTATTTTTTATTATATTATATGACCAAATTTAAAATGCAATTTTTGATTGCAAAAGAATCAGAATGGTATTTTTTCACATGTGTAGTGTATTTTACCATTTATGAAGATACAGTACTTGAGTCTCTCTGGATAGTTATCTTGATATTCTTTTAAGCAGAATAACAAAAACTCGAGGCCTAAAAATGTAAGAGAATATTACATTTATTTTATCTGTAATATAAGAAAAACACTAAGTATACATTTGTTAAAAAATTTAAATTCTGAAAATATTTAATACAGTTAATCAAGAATAAGTAATTGTCTATTTCAATAAACCAATAGTACTTGCACCCCTAAATGAACGCGAGCAATTTTTATCCTTTCTACTACCTTTTTTGAATCATCTTAAACCAGAGACTGTCAAACTGGGGTACACATACATTTAAAAAGAATTAAAATGTACTTAACTATAATTTAAGAAAAAAGAAAAAGGAAGAATATGTCTGTCCTAAAATATTTCCAGTTATAAATTGACTTTCAAAGGGCACCATATAAGTAGCTCTCTGAAAAACTTTTATTATAATTATAGGAAAAGAAAGCTTGCCTAAAACTATTCGTACGAAAACAGAGAATTTAACAGTCGCATTTCTTAGAATATCCACTATCCTTTTGTAAACACCTTGACTTCTGTCAACAAAGTAGTGCTTAAATTTTGATGGTAAAAATTTTCAGTAATATGGAACTACAATGAAATCCTGTATTTTTCAATGTATATAACATACCGAACAAATTATAGGTAATAAATGTTTTAAAGAGAATGTGTAGTTTTCTTTTTTTTTTTTTCCTTCTTTTGATTCTTCCGAAAACACACTAGGTTAATATAATCCTTGATTATATACCAACATCTCAGTAAGATATCAACATAAAACTTAAGCTTCACTTTATATTTGAATAGTTTTTTTTTTTTTTTTTGAAAAAAGAGAAATGTTATTGAATTTTTAAGAACAAAGAATTTTAATTTATCCCTGTGAAACATTTATTTTTTTCGTCTTTTTGACATAAATGTTAACTATAATTTTATGGAATTTTTAGTATAATTTTCATCTATGACTCACATTAATTACTACTTTAGAAGATGGATAAAATTCGATTGATTAATTTCGCCTTTCCATATCATTTTCCGATTACGAAATTCCTTACAAAATATTTTTTTTATAAGGATTCATTATAATGCCACAGGATATGGATTCGAAAGTCAATTAAAACTATTTGATTAAATGATAATTAAGGACCAAAAGTCTTACAGTATTATTTTAACATCGATAATATACAACTGTATAAATTTTGGAAACTCCAAAATTTCAGAAAGAGAGCGAAAAATTATGTTATCACTTTTCAATCGCACCAAAATAAAAAGCATGCAAAACCCAAAATTTATAGATAAATACATCCTCAGACAATGTACATAAGAAACCTTTCATAAATTATTGATCGATGCGCAACTTAATAGAAAACAATTTAAATTGTGTCCAATAAAGATGAGGCTGGTTGTGCATTGAAAATCTCATTCAATTTTAAAATTACTCATCTGTGAAAATGACTGACGAAATTCTGTTATACATCTAGAAGAAATATAAGTTACACCATGAAGGAAAAATTATGTAAACAATTTCATTGCTTCTTCATACATACTTTTCCTATGCGTAGCTTTAAGAAATGTCAGATTTTCTAAATTTAGAATGGCAACACTTTGTAAAATTGGTTTTCCAAGCTAAAAAGTATTTAAAAATTCAAATTATATATAACAGTAATATCCACAGTAGTACATTTTATTATAAATTCACTTTTAATACTCTGAATTATTAGCATTAATGAACAACTGCCAAACCAAAAAAAAAAAAAAAAAATATTGAAAATGCTATTTGTGACATTACAGGTTAAACATTTTAAATGTGGCTTAACTTTTAATTTTTTCGAGAAAAATAATTTCTTGTGAAAAATACCATTGCTTATAAAAATATTTATTAGTTTGAACAAAACTATTGAAATATTTAAAAGGCGAAAATAGCAAACTTTTTTTTTTAAATAAGGAATGAAAAACTCTCAAACGATCTATGCATCTAACAATTATATGAATCTTTGTTTAAGAATAACTACACAAAATGAACTGTTTTATTCTTTATTCAAAGAATTCGCATATAGTTATCATATTGAGTTACATTTTTTTTTTCATTTTAAGAAGCACTTTCAATAATGCATTAAAACAAAAGCTTAATTAATCGAAACTGTAGTGACGAATTATTAATTCTTATGGTCTTTTAACTTTTCCAAATTCCTTTTCTTTATATGGAAGCTGTACTATAAGAAAGCTGTACTATAAGAAAGTAAGTTACCATAATCTCTTGTTAGAAATAATTTAACTATGTTTCTACCTAATTAATCATTTAAATCTCTAACTTTATAATATTTCTCTGACACGGAGACTTCAAATTTCCAGAAGTTATTGAAAATGCCTCACTTATTTTGCAGATTATACTGTATCGATACTCGTTTCCTGTTAATGACGCTATAAACCTATAGTCATTCACTCAGCTCATCCAATTAACGATGTCTGCATGTTACATTTCATCTACGAGCCATATTTATTCTCGACAACTTGTGCAAGGAAGCCTGAATTGAAGCGAAGTGCTTCCTCTTCGTATAGAAATACCTCTCGCAAAGCTATAAATTGGAAACTTTCCATCTTCCTGTTGTCTTACTTTGCATCCTATTATCTTCATTTATATTTAATTTATGTTACTCCAGAGTACATTCTAATCATCTTATTGCTCTAGTTAAAGTTCTTAATACTAACTTCCGTTCTTAGGAATTTAAATTCTTAATATCACACACAAATTGATAATTCTCGAATTGGATTTAATTCCGTAGATTTTATTTGACTTTCATTCTACGCGACAATACCATCTCAGGTGTAGTAATTTTCTAATATTGATTCAAAATCAGGGGTGTCCTACCTTTTTGCTTTCCTGGGATTGATTGGAAGTAGTGTGAAATGTTACAGGTGGTCTAAAAAATCTAATTTTAAGACATTAACAATAGCTCATTAACAAAAAGAAGCATAAGTGTTATTTTAATATTTAAGGAAACAAACATTATATTTTATGATTTTTGTATGACAAAGGTTACAACACATTGAATTAGATTATCATTGCTTTATACATTTCATATGATGTTATTATATATAAGATCTCATTATGAATTTTATAACAATACAGAGAAAGCTCATTAGTATGATTGAAATGGTACAATTTTCAGGAAGCTCTCATGGTGTTCATCCAATATTCTGTTCCTATTTGCTCACAAATGTACGCTCTTCAGAACAATGATGACACGTGTAACGAATTATGGTGGGACATTGTCTTTACGCTTTGTTTTGTGGTGGGTCATTGTTGTCCTTCGAAAGATCGACATTGTTTTTAGGTAGTGATACATAGTTTTCCCACGCATTGTGAGACAAACGGTTTTTAATTTAGGATAGTTCTTCTTGAATATTTTGATTAAATACGTGAATTACCCGAAGAGGATCATTGAAAGTTTAATCTTCAGAAGTAAGAATCGCAATTTCAGGAGGAAAGGGATTGTTCTCCCGCTTTGGGTTGCCTTCCACCCCTTTTGGCGATAAACTTAAATAAGATGTTCGCATAAAGTTTGGCACATTCTAGATTTCGACACACATTCACACAAACAATTTACACTGGTGAGTGACACATATATTTAATATTAATTTCTCCTAAGTTTTATGTAAACGGGATGGGGAGCAACCCCAACGAGAGAGATAGAGGTTTTTCTTCCTTAAATATTCAGGAGGAAAAACTTTATTATTTCTTTATACTTCTGAAAATTAAATATTCAATGATCCTCTAAGGGTCCTTCATGTGTGAATCAAAGCATCCTAGGAGGGGTTATCCCAAATTAATAACCCTTTATTTCATAGCGCATGGAAGCCACGCATCAGTAGTTATATTTATAAAAGTCCAATGATTTATTCTTATGAAAATTCTCTTTAATGTCATGTCATGTCATGGTGCAACTGCATGCTGCAACTCTATGCACTCCATTTGAAAATTTGCTGATAGAATATTTATTTCAACTGTAAATGGATAAGCAAATATAAATAAATAAATAAAATTTAAAAAAAATATATTTTTATGCTAGTTTATTTTTGAATATATTGAAATTTACATTAGTGACCATTAAAGTTGCAACTCCACGAAGAAAAGCAAATACAAAAGAGATATTTATTGTACGTAAACGGTATGGCATGAAGAAAAAAAGATTAAATTTTCAAGTAGTTTGGAGGTTTACAGGGGTGCGAAATTAGTAGGAACAGGTGTCATCCTTAGCTACTAAAATGTCCTTTATAAGGTTAGGTATGGAGTCGAACTGGGCTTGGGTGACAGAAACAAACAACTCATTCTATGCAACTTCAAGCCTATGCCACTCTTCAACAACCGCATTAGCTGTATAGGGGTGACAGGTCAGTCTCTCAGCATCCCATAACCAGATGTTTTCAATGGGTGATAGATCTGGAACCTACAGGCTAGAGCAACAATTGAATACCCTGTGTATCGAGAAAGGTCAGAACACGACGTGCAACATGTGGTTTTGCACTATCTTGTTAGAAGATGGTGTTTGGCAGGTCTTGAAGATAATTTCAATTTTATTTGATACGCAGTTATGGTTTGAAATATTGTATATCTAAGTTTGGTTTTACTTTAAAGTTGCATGATTAAGTCTTTTAAATGAGCAAACATGCTAAAAAAAGCTAAATCTTCAAGTTAAATGGCAAGTTCTGATACACATCTTGATTTCAATATCATAAATGATTTGATTTCATTAATATATTTAACATCTGGCTTTGAATAAGTTATCTCACTTTTATAGAGTGTATGTAATTACCATATTCATCATCCAAGTAAAGTATTTCTTGAATTTGTGATAATTTAGTTCTCGGGCCCTTATATAATTTGATCTTGATGACAATTTGCTTAATATGGTCCATTTTTTAAGAGTTTTCTGCATAAAATTTCTGGGTGTAATATTAACATTACTTAATCAAACGATAGTTTCCGACAGTAGTGATATCGTTTTCTATTAATTTTACAAGTTCCTCTTTTTTCACTTTTCACAGCTGGGACACCATTCATACAGTACCAGATATGTGGGCGAGAAACGTGGAAAATCGAGTAAACTTTTTTACTCCTTTTTATAAATTTCTTGATGTTTTTGTGTCATTTAGTGGTACTAAAGAAACAATTTCTTTAATAACATTATAATCCCCTCTATTATAAATGAAAATTCGACCCCTAACATTAGCATTGGTACTCTCACTCATTGTCAAACAATAAAATTTAGAACTAAACGCTTTTCTTTTCAAATCCTTTTTGACGGATCTATCAAGTTCGTCAATTCTACTTGTAATAGTTTGGTGAGACAAACGGATTTTAGAAATACTGTCTTTCTTATCGAGAAAAATTGTATCTGCCTTACTTTCTATGCATTTTTCAATAATCACAACGTCTGAAAATTGCTTAGATTTGTAAGCTATTAAATTTCAGACTGCATAACTAGTTTTTAAAAAAGATTATGTCCTAACTGTAACATTATTAAAAAAAAAAAAAACTTTGCTGAAATATAAGACTTATTTTTAGTACTGCTGTTTGGTACTTACGACATTCTCCTTGATGAGCACTAAATTTAATGCTAATGCTTTTATGAACTAGGTTCTTTTAAAACTGGATGAGAGCCCGACAAATTAAAAAAAAAATCTCATTGTTCCTTTCAGTTAAAAAAAAAATGTTCGCTGTACGTTTTTCTTTAAGTAATAATCTTTCATTTATACAGGTTCCTTTCTTATTACGGAGTTCTGGTTGAGCTGCTAAAATATTATGCTAAAATATAAAAAATTTTAAATGATTTATTTTATAAAGGTAAATATAAGAATAATAAATTATAAATAAGCGATAATATTTATTTTTTAAAAAAAAGAACATCTACAATATAGAAAACAAGTTCGGTAATGAGCACAAATTGTATTTACTTACCTTACACAGGAGATAACCGCTATGACTATAACTATTTAGCTGTCTTAAATCTATTTATAATAATATTCCTGATGCCAATTCAGTTCGCTTGTCACATATCTGTTTATAAATTACGCAAAAATAACGAAATATGCGACGTATCAAACGATTCTTGATTACTATCTGATTGTAATAGTAAAATGTATGATAAGGATACAGTTCTTGCTCTTCATTTGCGTTCTCTAGAAGAATAAGGCTGGTTTCAGTCAAAGCGGTAGATGACCAATCGGAAAGGATAGTTTAACATACATTAGTTTTAAATTGCAATCCCTTGGGGTCAACCCTACTCATTCAGCACATATCCCCAATCGACTAACCATCAGAAACAAGGATCACTTATGCTCTCGCCTCTTTTAGTCAAATAATACAAAGTACAATATTCAATGCTAAGGTCTTCAGTCCTGTCAACTAGTTGAAAGACAACTGAGCTGAATTAACTAAGTTGCTTTGTCTGAAACCAGCTAAGGTTGTAGGTCATAAAAAGAGCATTTGAATGTTGGCTGCTAAACGGATCTACGTTCTACGTTATTTATGTCTCTTCACGGGTGTCGGTGTAGAGAAATATGCTGACGCGCTTATAGCCCAACGTATAAGACGTCGGTGTAGAGAAATATCACAGGCTCCTACTCCACACAATAATTTGTGTAATGTTAAAACACCGTAGAAAAGAGAGCAGGAAAGAAAGAACTGGACTCAAAAGTAGAAATTTAACTCAAAGACTCTTGAATTAATTTTATAGAGTTATATTTTCTTGCAATGGTATTGAAATTTCTTTTTCTACTCTACTTTCTGGCTCTACTTTTCCTTCTTGGACTACCTTGATGCATTATTTTTGGCCACGGATTGGATAACCCTGTTCTAAATTAGAATGTATATGACCAATAACCAGTTATGGACATTTTTCGCAATATCAATTTTGAAACAGTATATACAATAAAATATATATCTATTTCTATCAGAAATTTGGTTCAGATAAAAATAAAGAAGAGAAAATACTTTTTTACTCTGTTGGTTCAGCATTTGTGCATCTTGTTCTATAAACGTGAATATGGTTTTGAATGCATCAATTTTCCTTACAGAGTTCCAAATACCTGTCAATTATAAATGGTTTTCATAAATTAAATGGATTAATTTTGTG
>BMAW01046482.1:218518-242356 GCA_019974015.1 Nephila pilipes | reverse complement strand
ATGAGATATTTTTGCTAGGAATTTCAAAGGCATTAATTATGAAGTTACTTTCTATTGAACTTCAATACCTTTAAAATGAAATAAGAACCATGGATACAATTATAAAGTAAATGAGAATGAGAGAGAAAGGTTATTGTAAGTAAATCAGCGATTTTTTGTTATCTCTGGCCAATAGCACCTTGTAATAAGTGGTTCAAATATGTAAAATACTTTTAATACCCATACGCAGTAAAATAAATAAATCTCTTGCAAAGTTTTTAAAAAAAAATTAAATCAACAACACAGTTTTTCAAGTGTTCAAAGTAAGACGTAAAATCTAAAACAGTTGAATTAACGTCGGAAAAGGAAAGTTAATACAATTACGCTGCTTGAATTTTGAGCGCAATTGAATAGCTTGAAAGAGAAACATCATAAGTAAAATGAATGAGAATAAAAGTTATTAACAAATCTAGGTTTAACTGATTTTTAATTTAAGTAAAACAAATTTTGTTACAAATACATTAAGAATGAGTTGATATTTCTCGGCATATATATATATATATATATATATATATATATAAGAAACCAAAATTTTAACCAAGTACAAAAAATCTATTAAAGAACCTGAAAATTTATAACAGAAGGTTCAGTGATATTGTGAACTATTTCTATTTATCTATAAAAAGGAAAGGTACAAATAAATAAATATCAGAAATATTGTAAAACCAGTTTAAAAATAAAAATAAAAAAAAATTAAAAAAATGTCAATTAAACAAAAGCAGTAACTACACTAAAAAATGTAAGAAATTACCAAAGGCACATCATCAGAAATAATGTCGAAACTTTTTAAAGACAACAACTAAAAGAAAATAATTATCTAAACATATAAAACACTTCAAAAATTACAAATAAAATAAATTTAAGAAAACAAACATTACTGTCAATAAAATTTTAAGAACATGTGAAACAGTACTCATATTTCCCCTACTCTCCATGAAAGAATTCACCGCCCAAGTAAACACTAATTGATTGATTTAAAAGAAACCATCAAACAAATAAATCGTTAAATTAAAAAAAAGAAATTTTTTATTTTAAAAAATTATTAAAATAAAATAAAAGTCTTTTTTAAAACAATTAATTTACAAATTAAAAAAAAACAATGGATAAGAATAGATAACATCTATAAAAATTAAAATAGGTCAAAGAAAAATTAAAAGAGAGTAATCAACTAGATTCAAGATGCTGACTTATTCAATAAAAATGACATTTAATGTAAGTAAATAAAATAAAGAAAATGAACAAAAAAGAGAAAGATGGAGAAATAGAATCAAGTATATGTATATATAAATTAGCTTATTTGAGATTTTTCAGTAAATAACTATATAAAATATTTCTGTGAATATGAGATAAAAGGTAGGAATATTTTTAAGACATAGGTCAATTTTAACAGAGAAAGAGGCGGAAACGGGGAGAAGTAATCTACATAGAGTCGACATAGAGATGGGAAAGGGAAATTCGAAGGCTGTACTTTCAAAAATCTTTGAATAGTGAGCGTGTGTGTTTTAGCATTTTAAGTTAAATGAAGTTTTTTTTTATTATTATTATTATTCACGTTCATTTTAACTTACCTTTAATATCCATATTTCCAAAGTCGGCATAACGAACCACGGATCCTTCTTTATCAAAACAGAGAAAACATGTGGAGTTGTACATTCTAAGCACCTGGAATGAAGATAAAGGATGATTTACAACAAAACAAAGCTTTTCTAAAACATTTATTTCTGAAAAACTTTTATGACTAGAAAATTGTTTCGAATTGACTAGAAAAAAACTTGCTATAGAATAGATAAGAAATAAATTGTTAATGGAATCTGATTTCGAAATGGTTTCTGACTAAGCATCATTCTTCAATCGCTTTCTTCAAAAGGAATCATAAGTTCAATCCGAAAACCGAAAGATGGAATATTAATATCTAAAACATTAAACAGCAATTTAGAAGATGAGAAATAAATCATGAAAGTAATAACATAAACATAATTGTTATATCATTTTAATGTTTAAATTAAACAATTATATATTACTTCTTTAAATACGCTCATTTAAAGAATAAAATAAAAAACACGTAGTAACTGGTTTTGTATGAATCTCTACTTGAAGAAGGCACACGATATAATTATGAAAATTGAGATAGAGCCTACTAAGTAATAATCATTTTCCCCTGAAAAACTGAAGGTGTTTGTTTATTTTAGAACGATTTTAATTTAGAATTTTAAATAGGCATGTATATTTGAAAAATATTCTTGGCAGCAGCTCATTATTTTAAATTAAAAATATCGTCTGGAATTTTCAAATTTATTCTCCTTTCAAATTAGTGAATGTAAAAATACCTGAGTGTATTCGTTTCCCCGATTTCTGAAGATAATCGTTATTCTGCTATTAAAAATACTTTGAATATATGATATAAGAACTTATAAGTACAAAATAAGCAACTACAGTAATCGGAAAAGAAAAAAAAAAGCTCTCCATCATTATTTCAACATAGAAGGGAGATTCCAAACGAATACCGAAAACGATACGAATTATTTTGAGTGTTTCTAAAGGGAAGTTAATGATAATACGAACAAAAAATCTTCCGACGCACAAAAAAAAATCAATTGCTAACATCAGTAGCAAAAATAAACTAAAAAACCAAGATTTATAACTCAAAAAGGTAAAATGTATGATATTCACTGTATTTCTTTAAAGCATGTGACTCAGCGCAAGACATACTGTAGATTTCTATATAAAAATATTTAATATTGGATAAATGGGATGATGCGAATGTACATAATCAACAGGTTGTCTTTCAGTAGGAGAAAACATAGTTGAGGGTATTCGAAATAGTTATGTAATAAGTCCTTGTAAGACATTTTGGGATTCAGGACCGCTATGGGATATCAAGCTGGACGAGAACCTGGGTGCATCCCACAAAACTATCTGGAAAGTTCTTAGAAAACACTTGTAGAAGGCACAGAGTCTTTGAACAACAGATGAGACGAAAATACCTACCACTTCCGTATTCTTCTGATAATCTGAAAAGTTAATATTCAATGATGAATCAACGTTTCACTTTTCCAAATCGATGAATAAATATAACATAAGAGTTTGGTTTACTGAACACTTACATACGACAGTGCAACACAATCGTAATTCTCCGAAGGTTGATGTTCATAGCTCTGTACCCCGTGGAAAGATCTTCGAACGATGTTTATTACTGAAACCACCATGACAAAATTTGTATACCTCAATGCATTAAAATTATATTTTCTTCAGTAGCTATAAAATGACATACATAGCTTTATTCTGAAATAGGATTGTGTTCCACCATATTTGATGAGTGAAGTGTGGAATCACTTTAATAACACCTTACCATGAGAATGAATTAATAAGCCCAAGACAAAATACTCTTACTTTGGCCTCTGCGATCCTTAGATCTCACACCGTGCAATTTTTTGTAGAGGTCCATAAAGGATCGCGTGTGTGTTTCCCGAATCAATAACTATGACTGATTGGAAAGTCTGAATCACAGCTACAATTCTCGGCATTCATACAAAAATGCTACACAAGTTTTTAGCAAGAAATGCATAATAGACTTGGCATATGTCTTGTAACAAAAGGGACTTTTTAAGCATTTGTGACGACAACATTCAAAATTTGATTATAATACTTTCACATGCATGTATTTTTTGAATAAATGCATTTGCATTTTCCGTAATAAACCTGTAAAATCCTGGCATTCAATTTGACATACAATGTACCATTAACTACATTTATTTAAAATAGTTAAAATTTAGATTATATTAATAAGCTCATAAAATTTCTTGTTTCACTAGTAGTACATTATAAAAATAGCTTTTGGAACACCATATGAATTTAAATAAGGAGGAATAATGTAAATAAGAAATATTATGCATAATTGTAGAGATTGATTTAAATTAATAAAATAAAAAAAAACCAATGCAAAAAAGTTTTTCAGATTTAGCCACCCTAGATGCACTTTATTTATTTTTTTATAATTATTATTAAATTACTCAATTAAATAATAGAATTAATGTAAACGATGAATGAGAAATGTACAATAGTAAACTTTTCCTATATTAAAGTTAGAGGCAACGATAAGTTATTAAATTGAATATTACATCAGGTGCATGTAATTAAAATTAAAGCAAACGATAAATAATTAAATTGAATATTATATCAGTTTCATGTAATTAGAATTAAAGCAAATAATAAATTATTAAATTGAATAAATTTAAGCAAAATGTAATTAAAACTGAAGCAAACGATAAAAAACTGTAAAATGATCTGGTAAGCCAAATGGACCCCCTCCTAAGCAATATCCCGTTGCTAAAAAGAACATAGACAAAGCAATCAAACCAATTTTAACATTAATCAGGATTTGTGTGGCAAAAAAATATAGCCTTTCAATTTCTTTACTTCATATTTATATAATTAGCGAAACATAGAACACATATCTAAAATTAAAAGCAATTATAAGATAAAAAAAAATTATTCCTAGGTGTAACTAGAATGTTTCAAAATGAGCAAAATTGATAAGTGCAGGATAAAAATAAACGTTTTTCATGAGGCAAGGATAAAAAAGTTTATTTATTATCTAAACATGCTATGTGATGAAATTTATTACCTAAACATTTCATGTATTGATTAGCTATTAAATTTTATAAACTTAAAATCAAGAAAAGGACACAATAAATTTAATTTATATATTAAAAGAAGTTTATTGACTTCTTCAATTTTACAATTAAAGTATTAGATCTTTAGAAATTCGAACAACTCTTTTCTTCACAAACCTTCACCTATTTTAAACACAAAATTTAAATAACAAAATATTTTAAATAAAATTATGAAAAGTCTTAAAGTGTAACAGGTAAATGTAACGGTTTTTTTAGAGTAATTAGTAAAAAAAAGCGAAAAGACTATTGTTACAACTTCTGATATATATTTTAACATTTTAATTAATAATAAAACACAATTTTTGAGTCATATTCTTCACAGTATTCTAAATCAAAAATATAATTTAAGAATAGAGTTTTCAAACTTCCCTTAGTATAAATTTTCTCTCAAAAATTTAAATAAATTTTAAATTGGTGAGAAGAACCATAAAGTGTTCATCTTACTTCTGGAGGTGAATAATCTGTTAAAATTGTATCCGCCTGGAGATCTTTTCTTCTCGCTATGTTCTGAAAACAAACAAAATTATTTTAACAAATAACTGTTAATATATTTACAATTTCATGGTTCAAACTGACAACCACCAATATATTTTAATAACCAGCGAGAAGTTAAAATATATATGTAATTAAATTAACTTTTATTACAATTACAAATACTAGCTATAAGGCATACTATTTTTTTTTCAAATATCTAACAAAATTACATGAGATTCAATAGTGAAATCTGTAAATTAAAAGTTATCTGTACTTGAACACATTTAAGTTCTTAAAGTTTCTTTCCACTTTCTAAGAATCTGTGTCCTTATTCATATATCTCTTGATTAATTTGATTCTATTTTTCAAGAGAAATGCAGCAGCTTAGATAAGAATAGTAGTCCAGTGGCTTATGTATCGAGAGAAAGTGTTCCGATTGCACCCCTGAGGTCATCTGAGTAGCCACCATACTTATTTGAATATTTAATAGTTAACACAATAAAGAAAATAGATGTTTTAATAAAAAGTTATATGCAAATTAAGAAAGTGAGAAACCAGTTTTTAAATTGAATTGCATCTCAAAACCACATTTATGCTATTCCGCAGTAACTTATTAATTTAAAACAAACTAATTCTTCAAAATGTTTGTAAATTAAGTGAGTTTTCTAAAATCGGCGATCTATGAAATAGAACAAAATTAGAGATTATAGCGTTCAGAGTTCTTTAATCGAATTTTGGTTGCAGTAGTTTTAGACCATCATGTTTATCAAAAAGGTTTAAGAGAGAACAGGATGTTTAAAATAATAAAATTTATAATTTTTGTTCTCTCTTCAAGAAATTCAGTTTTATTACCTGTTTATATCAGTCGTAAAAATATTTCAAAGCTTTCATATCTTTTTGAGTTATTAAATTTCCGTGTCATTTTTTTAAATGTTATCTATATTTAAATTGATTGTTGTGAAATAAATTTTATAATGTTTTTCTTAAAATGTTTACTCACATAGAAATACAAATTTAAGAATTTGACTCATAGAGCTTTAACATAATCATTTCGTAAGCGTTTATACATTTATGAATAAAACTCTTAATCAAACCAATGCTATTTCTGAAGAAACTTCGTAATTGAAATGAAATAATGATGTTTCCTGACTGAAGGTTCAAATGTTCAAGTTCTGATAGCACTAGTTAGCACCGTTTTCTTTAATGATGCATGATGCACGATGAATGAAAATGAAGCTCTCACGAGAAATGACAGTTATAAGAATGGAGAAACCAGCTAAGATTGTACGATGTTCTACTCCAAAATAATTTTAAGTAGTCCAGAAGCACTAGCTGAATACAAAGAAAAATATCCTTAAATATTCTCTCTCTCTCTTGTCCAATAAAATAGTTTTTATGCATTCAGCATTCTACAAAGAAATGAAAAAAATTAAGAGATTCCATAGTTTTGAATTCCAAATCTCTTTAAATGTTTTTAGTAGAATACCATGTTCATCAAAAGAGCTTAAAAGGACACGAGATCAGAATTGCAAAAATACCTACTTTTTTTCAATTTTTCCAGGTTACATGCTATTTATCTTTAGTACAAAATTATCAGTATATTAGTGCTGAAAGAATTTTGAATATCTTCAGAGCTTATTGAGTTACGAAACTCTTTCGTTATTTTTTCATGTATATTAAAATAGATATTTAAAATTTAAACATAAGTATATTTCATAAACTTTCTACTCATATTTAAACATAAAAGAAAATTTGTACTTATGTTTTTAACTGACTCATAAATAGAGAAAAAAATTCAAATTTCGTGTGCAATTTGTTTCTAAAAGATATTATAAAAACCTTAAAATGGAAAACTTTTAATACATTGGCAAAATAATTAAAAATTCAAATGGGAAAATGTATAACTTTATCTCACAATAAAAATGTAATTTAAAATATTGCAGTTTTTAGGTAAGACATGAATCGTGCAAACAACATTTGTAATATAAAATTATTTCATTTCGAGAAAAGTGTACATAAAAAAGGAAAAAAAAATTGAACTGTTCTAATTACTAAACAAAACAATTGTACTAAGTGATTAAAATAGTTTGATTTTGATGATTCTTGTAGGTAACTGTATATATCTCAAAACGCTTATATTTTTACAATCACAATTAATCTTTCTTTAAAGTGACTGTTTTCCTACCTTGACCCTTTATTAAATGTTCTAAGGTTGAGCCACCTTTTGCTCTCTTACTTCCTTTAAAAATAATTTTTTTTCCTCCAAAGGCAAATTTTTTTAAGATTTTAGGAACAAAGGAAATAAAAAATATTACAAGCCATGATTGAAAACATAAATGATGATAAGAAACACAAGAATTATATTAAATAATTAATAAGAAGACACTACTCTAACAAAAAAAAATTAACAATTGGCAGGAAAAGAAAAATACTCTGAGTAGTTTCTAGATAAAAAGGCAATGACGAAAAAAAAAGAGTCTTACCTTCCTTAACATGGATTCACTTTCCTCAATGTCAAAATCGCGTGCTGAAAAATAGAACAATGATTTTAAAAATGATATATTATCACTACATTAAGCATATCATTCCTCAATTTTATTTTCTTTTACAAATTAAATAATATTTTTCACCCCATTTCTCTTAAGTTACATGGTTGATGTTATTCAGGCATTTTCATTCATTTCAATTTTAAATTGTAATGTAGATGTAGTAGAATTTTGTTATTTGGAAATCGACATTTAACTAAACTACACTTCTAGATCCATGAAATATTAAGATTGAATTTTTTCAATAAGTTTTCTCTCTTCTTTTTAATTGTTCAACAAAGTAAAGCAAAATTGTTAGAAATTATAATCACAATACATTACTACATATATAATAATTTCATTTTAAATATGCAATAAATTTCTTCTGTGTAGTGTTAATTTATTGGAAATTCGTTTAAAAAAAATAACAAAAGAAGGGGTGACACACACACACACAAGAATTTTGTGTTTGAACAACATTTCAATAAAAACAAATATTTATTTACATTTTCTGAAAAACATTCTGACACGTGTTTATCAACAAAATTCATTTCTTCATTAATGATGATAAATATTCAAATAATGTTGTAATATTACAATAGTACTTATTTGAACCTAGTTCAGAATTTAAACCTTATATTTACAAAGCATTTATATTTCCAGGCAATGATAAATGATTGTATTATTTAACCAGTTACGTAGAAGAAAATGCATTCATAGAACTTGCGTTTTGTACAACACAACACGTATGAGAATTTTCGTTACATATTTGTCACAGTCGAGTCTGTTCAATGGCATTTTCGTCCAATTAGAAACAAATTATCAACGTATTTCTGCACATGAAAGTGTACTATTAGTTACTAAAATTGTTAAGAACCGTTTCTTTGTAATCATCCTATTACTTTGGTTTTATTATCATGTTCTATCTTTGTCTGTATAGTTGCATCAATAAATTCTTTTTTCAAAATGATTCTTTTTTTTAAATTTTTATTTCATTGTCCTCTAATATTAATATGCCCATAAATATTTATTGGCATGATAAGTGTACTTAAGCAATAATTCCTTTAATTAAATAGAACAAATTTGTAAAAAGTCACCTTTACAGAAGCGATAAAATAAAGATTCATCTTCAAGCATCTTTGGACTTACATCATTAATCGTTCGTCTTTTCAACTGAAAAAAAGTTCAATGGAGCCATTATTTACATGAAACTCCGGTGAATAATCGAAAAGAAGAATTCAACAAAACAATCGGGAAATTAAATTGTTTTGGAATAAACTATGAGAAATACTGTTTGCAGTTGTTATTTGGGTGACGGTAAGTTATATTTTGAATAGCTTTAGTAATATTTAATCATTTTCTGCTATTCTTAGTAAAAATACTAAGCTTGTAATCTTATTGTATAAAGTATCTCGTCCCATATTGTTTATAATTCATATTGTTTTCAAAAAAATGTATACATTCATACGTCTTCTAATGGCAGAGATTAGATGCATATAAATTACACATAAACATTTAATTTAATAAAATTTCTGAAACATTAGGTCTTATTTAATATTAATTGAAATATATTCTCTGGCACTGAGTGGTGGCAAAATATTAACATGTCTTTAGCATGCAAAAGGCATGGATTCTGCAGAAATTCGTCAGAAGATTATAAAAGTGATTGGACAAATAACTCATGGGACATCAGAAACAAATCAGAAAGCCACTGAATGGAGACCTTCAACATCACCCAAACAATTGAAACCCAAGCAAACAATTTCAGCACGCATAAATATTTGCACTGTGTTTTGGGTAGACAGAGGGTATTGATCATGGATTCTCTTTCCTCGGGCAAACACAATAAGTTCCCAGACATATAGTTACACCTTAATTAAACTGCGCTGATAATCCAAAACAAAAGACGTGACATGCTCTGTAGAGAGATCACTTTGCTCCATGGAATTGCACGTCCCCACAAGGCTCGTCGAACCCAAGAACATCGTATAATATGGCCGCAAACAACATATTCCCCCTCAATATAGTCATGATCTGGTGGCCAGGGGCTATCACTTGTTCCTTTACTTGCAAAAACATTCGGGTGGTCAACCCTATGACGACAATGATGATGTCAATATAAATGTGCTGTAATAGTTAGCCCTTCAGGCGGCAAACGTCTATGAGGATGAAATACAGAACTTACTGCCTCGACAGATTTATTCCATCAGCCCTGCTGCATGACGGGTTCTTAGTGACATGGCCAGAAGCGAGTTTGCAACCAAACATATGCTACCCCGGCCAGAAAACTTTAAACTGAATAGTTACATTACAAAAAACTTTTACAAATAATATGATTATCACAAATTAACTACTTGGATGAAAGTACAGGGAATTTAATACCATCACTATTGGACGCAAGCTTTATCTGTATAATTATTAATCTCGAGGTACTTAAGTGTTTCGAATTCTCTACTGAAGGTAAATTCTGCGGTGGTAGTGGTTATCTGTCTTTTCATCGTTATAATGATAAATAATATTAAAAAAATTAGTTATGAAAGTATATTAATTTTACTAATCAGATTTAAATTACATTTTAAGTAATACCCAATATTGAAAATAATCATGGTCTATAAACTGGTATGATGCTCATGAATTATTTTTGCTTATGCATACAACTTTTTTTTCCATACTGCGTATAGCTTTATTTAACGTCTGTATACTTCTATAATCAATTTAAGATAGTTTAATTTAAAAAGAGGAAATTTAATTTTACTTAAGATTTAATAAATGTAATTTAATTATAAACTTTTAAGACTCTCGATTTTAAAGATATTGTTGACATTCTTTGACCCCACGTGAGACCTTTCCTAAATGGTCTTCAAGAGCAAATTTTTAGCAATATGATGCTTATCCGCATACAGCTCGAGTAAATCAAGACTTTCTACTTCATGATCAGACTTTTCCATAGCTAGCCTGTTCCCCAGACGTTTCCCTATAGAGTATTGTGGGATCAGCTGAAACGGTAGTTGACGCTGTGTCCCTTTGTACATAATTTGAAGGCGGCTGTTCAAGACGTTTATCCCATATGCTTCAGGAAATCATCCGACGTCTAATCAACTCAATCTAGGATCGTGTTGCGGCACATACTGCAGCATTAGGCCATCCGATGTGCTATTGAATTTGTACTGTGATTGTCTAATTTTACGCACTGCGATTGTTTGATTGCCTTCTTTTTGGGATCAGATGAATCCCACATTTGTACAATTATGTGCATTAAATTTCATTTCAATCCCAAACTCCCTTCTTGGTGCAATATGTTCAATATTCTGAGTATTTTTAGAAATTATATCGATATATTAAGGTGTGAGAAAAATACTTAAAAAAACTGAATATCATAGAAAATGATTCTGAAAAGTTCTTTATTTGAACTCCTTATTTCATGCATAAGTTGGTTGTAGCATGAAGACAATAAGAATAAAAAAAAATTGACCATATTACCAGCAAAACTACAACCACGTTTTGGTATGCGCCTGTGACTTTTTACATGATGTAATTGGCACTTTTTAGGGTAAATAACCTTTGTAAATTTATTCACAACTCTAACAGATAATTAGTTTCAAAATCTGCTCAGTTGTCTTTAACATATAGGCAATTTACTACCGCTTGTATTATATATGTTCGGTTCTTTAATGTCAATCACACATGAAATGTAAACTTGTATTTTTTCAAATATTTCTTCCCCTTGACTTACATTTCAATTACTAAAAGGTAAAGAGGACTTGAAATGATAATATTTTTTGATGGATGTCCAAGAAATTGAGAATCCTTAAATCCGGCACAAAAAGAATTATTTCTGAAATATTTTCAAAACATTCTGTGCTACTAAATCTATTCAAAAGCTTTCCTATTCGTTATAATTGTTCCATGTGGTTTACACTTTAAAAGAATGTTTTATTAAAATGTCTACACAGATTTACACATAAAATAAATAATTTGCCATGTGGTTTCTTTCCAGAGTTATTAGTGAAGAAGAAAAACATTGGAAAAAATTTTAGTATGCCAGTTTTTGAGGGAAAAAAAATGCAATGGACTTGAAATTGGTGAAAATTGTAAATAAACGTTCCAAATAATCAAAGTTTGATGCATTATTTTTATCAAACAATGAAAAAATATTTTTTTAAATCCTGTGTTTTTTAAAAAATACGTATGGTATTTACTATTATGGGATTAGTGACCATGGTAGACTGAATCCAGATCTGAAAGTGATTAAACTTTGCATGAGAAATATAAACACACATAAATAACGATAACTATATTTTTATGAAAAACATTTCAAAACTGTTAATCAAGGAAAACACAAACTGTCAACCCGAGCAGCTAACACAAAAAGAAACGCAGAAAGGGAGGAGAGCACCATGTACTTTGAAATGTCATTCCTCTCTCACCCTGTATGCTTTCCAGTACTACTTTAAATAGCGGAAGCAAGACCAGTTCATTTCAGCTTCAAATTGCTTCATCTGGCTATTTTGTCAGAATGGACAGCTCATGCTTCTGTGGTAGAGTTGCAAAAGCAAAGTTTTCGTATAACTTTTGTTGCTAATGCTAGATAATTGTTGTTTATAATTTTTTTCCAGTCAAGATTGTTTTTATATATATTTGTGTTGTGTATCTCATGTGTCTCAGAAACCACTGTTTCATACCTCTGTTGGTTAATTTCATATAAATTTTTAAATTGTGTTTAAAATTCCCTTAGCACCCTGTATTTTTAGTAACTAAAGAAAATGTTATTAAATTTTTAGAGAACATTTTTCTAGACTATAGGAAATGTAAGAACTAATTAGAATGAAACGTTCTGTACTTTTTAAAATAAAAATTTTCTTACCTCTTCTATTACTTCTTGCTGTTCTATTGTTACACTTGGATACAAGGCCATCTTCAGAAAATATTGCAATATATCTTGATAGTTACTTTTAAATACAAAAAAAAATATGAAAATTATATAGTTTACATCATAAGCTATTCGTCAATAATTTGAAAAAATATATATTACTTCTAAATCAATTTATTGCTTGCGGAAAACAAGAAGTATTGCTGTGTAACTTAAACTTCAACCTTCTTAGAAATAACAATGAATAGCATAATAGAAAGTCTATATGAGGAAGAATAGTTAGTTCATGATAAAAGTATAACGAAAAAATTATGACACTATTTGTTATTTGAATTGAAAAGTTAATGGATAAAAATTTACTTCAACTATAACCCACATTTCTTCTTCACACAGTCTTTTCAGTTCCCTTATACATTATTCCATCTTATATCTAGTACCGTCTGCATTATAAAGAGGTATATGTTACTTTCAGTTAACTTATTTCAAGAAGAATTCTGCATAACTTAGATTTAACTATATAAATAAAAATATTTATTAGAATTAGGATACATTTATTTTAATGTATATTATTTCACGACTTTATATGAATTTTTTGTACATTTATTATAGAACTCCAATTCAAAATATTTAAATAAGGAGAAATAACGCTTCAAGTGTTTTAAGAGTTACATTTATTTAGGTAAAATTCCTGAGAATTTTAAGGTGCTGTAACATTAGTATATCACCAATTTTCTCAACATTACCTTATGTACTTTTTAAAAATTTAATTTCATAAAATAAAACCTCGACGCAACCAAATGTGATACGTGATCTTTTCAAATTAATTAACTAAAGAATTGTAATGAATTGAATCGGAGAAATGTATAAATAAGCGAGGAATGGAATTAAAAAGTTGTTAAGTTAGAAGAAATTGGAAGTTAGGGACTAGAAGATCATGATTAATAGAGCGCAGACGTAAGTGATGTGTTGTTTCCGAACAAGGACTCTGGATATCTTTGAGTGATCAAGAGATACGAAAACTGTTCCTGTCTTTGACAAACGCTTGTTAATGTACTTGCACCCTATTAAAATGAATCTTTAGCATTGACGATAAACTAGATTACAAACACGTAGAAGTGGTAAAACAAGCATTTTCTAGATTGTAAATGTATCACTAAACAAATAATGGCTCATTTATCCTCATTATTTATAATATAATAAATTATATATATGAATGTTATATTATAATAAATGTACAAAAATTCATTATTTGTCTATTATATTTCAGTATTTATACTTTAATTGAGAAACTATTCAGTTGGTAAATAATTACTTTGGGAATGGAAAACCAAAAAGCTTTTCAGTATAATATTATATTATGCCTATTTTATAGATGAACGTAACAAAAAATTATTTGATATTTCATGGTATCTAACAATATTTTTTTCCTAAAAAGGCAAAAAAATTAGAATAATTGTCAGAGTGGCTCAAAAACGTAAAATAAAATAAAAAAACAGCATTCAAATAAAAACATTTAATATTTTGCCTTGGCTAAAACGTTTCGTACACTATCTGTTATCTCATTGTGAACTCCATTATATTATTATATTATTATATATCCATCCCTGAGTCAGCTTTTTTCGATCACTTTATAACTTTTTCGCTCATCCCCTTTGTTTGGTTTTATATATATCATACATTTTATAAGATTATACAATACATTTTCTATGATTCTAATATTTTGAATTTGAGTTATACTAATTTGTAATACATTTTATCAATAGCAATTTCCTAATGGGTACTTTCAACTGCAACGATTATGATCTTATACATATGAACACCGGATACATACTTATTAAAACTGGAGTAATTCCTACTCAAAAGTACACAAAACAGAACTAATTATTTAAAAACTAAATCATTAAATATATCGTTATTTAATATCCCTAATGATATTCCAGACCTTGTTTAACAAATATTTATCATAAAGTATCGTAATTATAAAACATTTATTAAAAGTTGTATTTACTTTTCCTTTCTTATCTGCATACATACAAAAATATTTTATCTAAATTCAAATTAACGCCCTGTCGTATATTTTCACTACGACTCGTTTAGCTTTTTAAAAAGTAATTATACAAGGGTGTGCTTTTCTGTAATGATAAAGAATGGATAAGAATATACCTTTTTTTTCTCTAAATTCTTAAAACAAGTAGCCTAAAATGATGTATGTGTTTGTTACAGCATTTTGTTCAATAAACATTCATTAAATTATTCTTTTATAATGAGCTAATTATGTTTTTACGTAATTTAAAATTCGTATTTTGCTTTCGAAAATTTCCATTACAACGAATATAAAATGTACGAGATCCATCACCAATAGCCCTCCTGTTGCTTCTAAGTGTGCAATTAATAAACATTTAATAAAAAAAAGGATGAATGGGGAAACTTCATTGATTTTCCTTCGAGATTAATTATTTATAACAATTACGAATGTATATTATATAAAAACATCCTCGTCCAATTTTCCTCTCAACAAGATTTATTAATATATATAAGCTTATAAATATGTAATAAGCTATTTATCAATTGCTCATCTTTTACATATTAGTATATTGCTAGTTTTGTGCTCAGGTACATATATTATTAATTTTATCATGTCCTTGAATCAAAGTAGAAACCAAACAATTCAGAACCGTGAAATCAGCAAAATGTTTCCTCAAATCAAGCATATATCTCCAAGCGGTATCTTAAAAATTATTTTTATTTTATTTATATTAAAAGCTTATGTAAACCGAAAAGCTATGTAAATTTTTTCCTGTTTGCCGTGAATCGCACTTACCGCACAACTATCGGTCCATCGAAAGTTCAGAATCTGCATATAATTTTAAACCTTATAAAAGGTTATTTCAATGAATTTTACCCAGAGATCTTAAAAATAATTGACAACAATATAAGGGAAAATATTTCTAGATATAGCTTCGTTTGACCACAATTTCTTCAAGTTTGAGCAAAAGGAAAATTTTAATTATTTCTTATTTTAAAATAAGTTAATTAAAACATTTTACTATTGTTTTTGAGACATTATTTTTTACCCGGGGAATTATCAGATATCAATCACTGTTGTCTTTTTTCTTTAATTTTAATTTGTTTTCTTTATTTATTTAGCTACTGCTTTGTAACTTATATTTGATTATATTATAGGTTAATGAAAGCAATTTTTGAGGAAAATATCAGTTGTAAAACATATTTCAAAGTTTTTCAAAAAAAATTCTTACCTTTATTCGCTAATAGTTAAGAAAAACTAACTATATGTTAAAATAATTTGATTTGTCTTAGAAAATTGCTTCTATGATTAAAGAACTGTAAAAAAAACATGAACGTATTAAAATTTAAACTGAAGAAATGATATTTAACAAAAAAAAAAATTGCTTACATTTCCAGTACTTCATATAAAATTAACATACTTTAGATCCTTTAGTAAAATTGCTTATTGAATTTTTATTAAATTTAAATTAATTTTTAATGCGTATTTAGATATTCATTTCCTGTTTTTACAAGTCCAACAGAAATAATTTTAATTTTCAGTTCAACGTAGGAGTATTAGGTATTATGTATATTATAAGAGGACTGTCAGTTTATATAATTATTGAAAGAGTATTTATTTAACAACTACAGTTGAAATAATTTTATAAGTAAGAATTTTATTTATATTTTAAATTAAGACCACTATGTATTTTATAAACATATGAGTATAATTAACGTATTTTACTCAATATTCATACAGAATATTCGAAGCACATTAAATATTTGAAACGCCGCCATTAATCAAAAGTATATAATTGACCGCTCTTGTACAAATATTTTAGGAATGAGTCCTGATTCTAATTCTTGGGAAGGCTTTATTTTTATTTCAAGGATTCTTATTCTCTTTTTCATGTCATACATTCATAGTCTTTTAAACAAACAGGAAGTAAATACTACACAAAAACATGGAACGAAAAAAAATAAGCCGCTTTAAAAATCAAAAATTCTCATTTATCATTATTTTACTTTTATTAATATTTCTTACAAATAATTTATGTTTCCTTAATATGACAAATAACCAGAAACATACTTACATTTAATTAATGCATTAATAAATAAATATTAGGTGCATAATTCTTCACGAAGAAAAAACTAACAAACTGATTAACATGTGATTGTTAATAAAAGAAGACAATGAAACACAAACACAAGTAAATCACTTTTCAGTTAAAGTAAAAAAAATGATGGTGTTTTAGAGATTAGGTTATAATATTATCGGCTTATAACGCATGCTTCGAAAATAACAATTTCATATTACATGCACCTCTTAAATATGCACTTCCACAATGTTTACACACACACACAACATACTTCTATCCTCATAAATCATATTTCAAGTACATAATTACTATAAGTTATACATAAATTATTGTTTATACATGTTATTTTTGACATCAAATTTTATAATTTATGCTAATAATACAACAGGAGAATTTTAATTTATTTCAGTGAACTTTAATTTTTTTTTCATTTTATACGAAATAATTTTTCATACATATTTTTATAAGCTGTGTGTGAGTCTTTACAATTTTCAATTTCAATATGATCATTGACGTCAGAGGAAAAATATATATCGCCACTTTCTAATCACCTTTTTAAACAGAAAAATGATTGCAAACACGAGTTAAAAAATTAAGTACTTTTATCATATGATAAAATGATAAATCCTTAAAAAGTATGATTTTTCACCAAAACATCAGTAATGATAACATATCATAAAGATATATTTTCCCTAAAAATTTAAAAAGAGGTTTATGTAACTTCAATTTTAAAATATAAATCGATTCAAGATACCTGATAAGTAATTTTGATTTTTAAAGAAAAGCGTATAAATCAGATATAATTTTCAAGTTCCTCCACAAATTTTTAGGTGTTCTAATCAATAGCAATATGAAAATTCAACATATTTATGGAAAATTAAACAACATCGAATAGAGAAATATGCCCAACATTGCGGTAGTGTTTTACATTTGAAGTAAATTTGACAATTAATAAATGAGGAATATCTGTTTATTTCATAATAATTAAAAGTACTATAAAATAATAATTGTAATATACAACTATTAAAAATCACAGCTTTCCTTTCACTTTTGAAATGCTAAATAATTTATTTGGGATTGAAAAAAATAGTATCACTATAAACGAGGGTTAATGGGTTAGTAAATTATAAACCCTGAGTGGATATTATAAGTCGATGGCTTATAATATTTTTTATAGGAGATCAATTAGTAAGAGGAATTTTGTCATGCTTTTAAGAGTAAAACTTTGAACGCAATTCGATTCATAATTAGGAAGAAAATTCTCAGTATTGTTACATGATTGATTGTCTTTCGAATGTAAGAAAGGTCCACGTAATTAAAAAAGCAGGTTCTTTACGAGCAAATCGAAATTTATTCTGATAATCTTTAGCAAATACACTATTTTTATTTTTAGCAGGAGCAATTGATACACACATGGCAAACTATACAATAGCACAAATTCGAAGCTCACACAATCATTGAACATAACAATTTTAATTACAATATGACAATTAACATATTTTATCTGCATGCTTTACATGCCTTCTCTCTATCTGATATTCACAGCGTCTGAAATATATATACTTCAAAGGAAGCAAAATTTCTCTAGGCGCTTCTTTTCTCGACAAATGGGATCTAATTTTGTCGCCAAATTCGGATAATTGGCGTTCCTTAAACTGTATTTGTGACCACCGAAACCTTAAAATTTGATATTTTTGTCGCTATTTCTTGCTTTTATATAAGAAATATAACAAAGTGTAATGCTTTATACAGAACTTAAAATCATTCATGTCATCACTGTGTAAAAAGTATGGAGGAATTAGACAAATAACTCATTATCGACATGGAACGGAAGCTATCCACATGTACAAAAAATGCCAAGAAAAAAAATAAAAATACAAAAGGGGAACTCGAAAATTCTTATGAGGCTAAAAAAAAGAGATAATTCTATATACAAAGCAGGATATTGTTAAACTTCTTAATCAACAATAAAAGTGTCAATGAAATCTTTACATGCGATTTTCTCAAAACATGAATTTTTCAGGTTAATGTTCCTTTTTCTCAAAATCAATGTAACTTAAGAATACTTAACTTAAGAATACTTAACTTTGTAACTTCTTCTAGTGATATGTATATTATGTTATGTTGAATACTTTAACATTAGTTTTTGATGATTTTTGAGAATTATTTATTTTATGCCACGAAATTGTGCCAAAAATGCTAATTTCAGAGTGATTGTGAATAAATAACTAATAAAAAGTTTTCTATTTTATTTAGAATAAAATAACATGTTAAAGAATTTAACATATGTTATTTTAAGTTCCAAAAAAAATTCATAAGCTTATCTTGTACCAGTTCTGAGAAAAAGGCACATAAAGTTGGTTATTTAACGTGGGAGAGATATGACCTTCCTAATCTCCTTGAGAAAGAAAAGTTTGTTTTGAAAAAAAATTCAGAAATTTTACAATAAGGAGTTTTTTCATGAAATCGGTTTTATTTCGAAGGTTAAAATTTTTTCACACGGTTTTATAGCTGAAACATTTAACAAATTGATAGATATATTTAAAAAAGTCAATTTACTATCGAACTGATGCAATATCGATATTGTATCGAAAATAAATTCAGTTAAAACACTTCCAAAAGTTTCTAATTCTTGTTAATTGTTCTAGTTTCTTAATAAATGAAATAAATATATGCTAATGTGCCTTCAAATGGCATGAATATATGTAATCTTAGTTAGGTAGAACCTCATTATAAACGGATTAATTGGGACTAGAGGCTGTCTAGAATATTGAAAATCCTGGTCAACAGAGCAGTGGAAAAATGAATATATAAAATAAAACACACATACATAATTCATCTTTATATTGAACAAATTGAGTTTGAATCATATTTACAGAAAATAAAAATATCTACTCTGCGAACAATAGATGTTAGTTGATGTGCGTTTAAACTCAGATAATGTAGAATCGTATGTCCTCCTTTCGTACAGAAAATAAAAGATATAACTAAGGTTTTGTTGACTATGCACAGAATGTTTGTAAAATGACCTACTTTTCTTTCATGCATTCATAGTTTCACTAAAAATTTATTTTTCAAAATATTTTGATGAAACAAATGCATGCCATTATGAAAAGCTGTTGATCAATTTTCTCAAATAAAAAAAAAGTTAAAATCGTCCGAGGTCTTACAGTAAGTTAATGAGGTTCTACTGACCAGAGGTTTGTCAGATCTCCGGATAATATTTCAAATTAACGTCGCTTTTGAAATATATAAAACATTTTCGAGTTGAACATTGTAATTTTGATTCAAGATTATATGCTGATGACAGCTGTAAGGGATGTATATACTATATTGCCTTTCAATGAACTACTTTAAACCATATGTTTAAATACAATCTAGTTTTTAAAGTCATGATAATTTTGAATATACACGTGTTTCATAATAAGAACAAATTTATTTCTGTTAATTTTGTACATCTATTAACCTGTTATAGTCTGAAGTATTAATATCTCGACACTCTCTGTGTATTCTTATGTACACTGCTCGAAACAATTAGGGGAACATATGGTTTTAATGAAAATGTACATATATTTATATCTATAACTAAAGTGAAATAAAAAAATCCATATTTTAAAAGCAAAAAGCAAAAGAAGAAAAATTTCATATGCAATTCAGCATTCATAACGTCGCAAACTGAAAGAAGGATAAAAGTGCAGAAATAGTGATTTTCCAGAGACATCTTTTTTGCTTTCTCAGCTGTGAAATTGAATTGCTCATCTTTGGTTTCTTGAAAAAATGACTTGAACATATCACAATTACGTGCTTTACCAGAATCCATGGTTTGGTATATTACAGCGAGATTTGAACCTGTACTAACAGAAATAAATGTAACGGACTCTGTTGGTGTGGCAAAGAGCGCCATTTCAAGGGTTTAGAATCGATGCCAAGAAACAAAAAATGCTAGACATTGACCAAGACCAATACATTGATGTCCTATATATCCTGTTAATGGCTGATTGTGATAGAACAAGCAATGCTACTCAGTCTCAAAAATAGTTGCCTTTGCAACAGGATGAAAAGAGTTAGCCTAAACAATCCAGATTAGGCTCAATCAGGGTGATGAATGCAGGCTCTATGCATGCAGGCCAATGTCGTATTCTGTTGGCCTCAAGTTACCACGCGGTCTCAAAAAGCGGAAGAAAGTGAACAGTTGAATATAGAGATAGGTTACAACGTGACTGCAGTCGAAGATTATTGTTTACTTCCGATTATGATTCATCCTGGTATGTGACACTCATCGTTCTTTGAAATGGAGAAAAAGGTGCATACGGAATAAACCAACATTCCTTCGGTGAAGATCATATTAAAGATTAGGGAATTTGATGGTATGGACTTGAATCTGCATAGTTAGACATACGGACCTATATCTAATTCGGAATGTCAATTTGATGGCCTAAATGTAAGTAAATGAGGTATTGATAGAACATGTAGTACCTTAAGTGATTTCTTTCTTTTTATTGGATGATAATTCTGGACCTCATTTATCTCGTCTTGTGGACCTTGACATTTAAACAATACAGCGTATAGAATGGTTAGGGCTTTTGCCTGACCTAAATGCGATCGAGCATATCTGAGACACATTCGTATAACGCATAGTAGCGGGATCATGGCCTCCTTTTACTGTCAAGGATTTGGAGATTGCACTTCTTCAGGAGTTGAATATTATTTCCCAACTTCTTATCTATAACATCATGACATCTATGCGAATCTGGTGTGTTGCATTCTTAGTTGTTCCAAGGGATCACATGCTATATTAAGCATTTTGCTTCAATTCCGAATAATACGTTTTTATTCTTTATTTGTAACTAAATTGCTCCTTTGAGGAGCATCTTTACGTGTATTTTCAATCGTTTCAAAGAATTAAAGCTCCCATACAATTTTTTTAACATTTTTCCTTCTGCTTTGCGTTTTGATGCATATGTATTATCAATTTTATGCCCATATATGGCTGTCTTTCACGGTTTTCTTAACTTCTTTATTTGTTCCACTAATTTTTTTATCAGAGTATAATAAAAATTCCAGTATAAAATGTATACTATCAATTTTAATAAAGTGCTAATATATTGTATGAGCTTAAAGTGTTTTCGGGTTTTCCACGTTAATCAATAATTTCGTATACAATCATAACAGAAAATAGTTCTATATTTCCCTCAATGCATATTAAACTTACTGGAATGCATGCGATTCTTACAACAGCAACTAATTACATTGATATCAGCGTTCTAAGTATTTGTGAGTACTGAAAAGAAAGGTTTTGTTTGTGTAGAATAGGATTTCTCCATAAATCTAGAGAAACGTTGTCTGTTTTAGTGGGTACATTCGAAAGCAAAATATGCATTCTATTAAAACTCCGTGGATGACGATGTAGCAGAGACGATTGTTAGAATAAAAATTTTATTTGCAGCTAAACTAAAGTAGTGTATTATACTTAATGTGCAACGCATTATGCAGTGGTTTCGACTAGTTATTCGATGAGCACGCCAATATGTTTATAGAGAGTTTGGTTATGCAGAGTAATAAACGTTGCATTAGTATGTATATGACAGAGTAAATACATTATTTATAGCATCATTAAAATCTGAGATTTGTGATTGATAAATAAAGAAAATAATTTTGAAATACCCTATTCATCAATAAAAGGAAATTATGTTTCAATGTGTGTTGATAAAAAACTATCTCTTTTCTATCTTTCTGATGTAATTAGAGACTGAGGTTTATTCCTCTAATTTTCTTTTAGTTTTCTGCAAATATTTAAACTTTTTTTTTCCATTTAAATGCATAATGTTTCATATTTATAAAATATATATGTTAAGCCTTTTTAATTCATACAAATTTTTGTGGATTTAATATAAAATTGTCCATATTGACAAATGTTTTCGGAATGGGAATAGTCTGTAACTATTAAACTTCCTCATAACTATTATTACTTTTAAAATAACATTTTATTATTGTAATTTATATACAATATTATCAAAATTAAATATCATTTTGGTGATAAAAATTGAATTCCTCAACAATTGCGATTATATATTTGTACCGAATATTTTTCTTGTACTATTCTACAATGAATATGTTTCTTCCATCTTTTGATATCTTCTAAACTGCAATTTTAATCTAATTACTACCTTCTAAATTTATCTTCATAAACTACAATTCTAAAAAAAAAAAATAAATAAATAAATGTCGGGTATTTTTCTCTAAAATTTTTAAAAAACTAATGCGAACATATTTTTACAAGGTCTTAGCAAATGAATCATCAATTTCATAAAAAAAAAACAGTTTTTCTAAGTCATTTTGATTTTTGCTGATTCTTTTTTAGTATTTACTAATACGAATACAATTTAGTATTAATTTATTTTTATTTTCTTTACTAAATCAATTTGATTTTATTTAAATAATTTCATTCATGCTCATGAAGCAATTGCACTAAATGAAGTGAAAAACATTCAAAATCAATACAATTTTTTGTTATTATAATCGTACTGTAGCTAATTATTGATATTGGCTCAAAATTCAATTACTTGTTATCAGTATTAAAAACATAACATTAAAAATTCATTATTAATACTTTTTAAATAGTTTGTTCTTGTTTTTTGAGAAGTTTTTCTGAAAAGCATTTATCCACAGTTTTCAGCTTAAAGTACATATCACATGAAAGACAAAAATCCAGAAATCATTGTTCAGCATAATCGAACTTTATAATATTAAGGGAACATTAGATATTTTAGTATTGACCAAGCGCGCATTAATACAAATGGTTGTGTACTTAAAACTCATTGAAGTAAAGAGTTAACAAACCAAAGATTAATTACAATCGTCAGATGAAAAACATAATTGCTGTATTCACATGTCCCTAACCAACAAACGAGTTTTAACACCAAATCTGGTTTGACTCATAGTAATTTTATTTTGTGAATATGCTTATCTTAAAATAATTGAATATTTATCTAATATCAAGTATTAGTACAAACTCTCTCTCTCTCCCTATATATATATATACACGCAAAGTTAAGCTAAGTTTTGAGTATTTTTGTGTTTAACTAAACTGCGATTTTTAATTAATGGTTTTTACTATATATATATATATATATATATATATGTGTGTGTGT
>BMAW01046482.1:199714-213518 GCA_019974015.1 Nephila pilipes | reverse complement strand
CAAGTAAATTGGGCAGGTATAAAAATTGCGTTGAGTTTTTATTGAAAGAAATACTTGATATTAAAATCGATGGCAATTGACTATTTGAAGAAATTAGAAGACTAAAAGTATATTTAAATTCTGATAAATTTGATCAATGAGAAAATCGATATGCTGAAATAGATAAAAGATGGGTTGAAATATTTAATCGTTTCAAAAATAAATACATTCCCAATGAAAATTTATTTATTCATGTCGAATTTAAGTTGTGCTGTCCTGGAAATAATGTAGCAGTTGAAAAAGTGTTTTCATTTGGTAATAAATTTTAGACCAGGGAGATATCAAGTTTGAATGTTGCTACTCTAGCTGCAGCACTTACTTTAAAATTCAATTTGAAGGATATTTCTTGCACCAGAATTTCCAATATATTATTAGAAAATGATTTATTGACTAAAAGTATTCATTTAATGGGAAAATACGTGTTTGATTAAATAATTAAAATGGTTGTAAGCATAATTAGCATTCATTTATATACGCCGTACTTTTTCCTTACATTTTTATCCCCCTCTTCATTGTAAAACAATTTGTCACCTTATGTATTATTCAACACGTTACTTTTAAAGAGTGTATTCTTTTGACAATCTTATTTATAATCTGATAATATTCTAATTCGGATTTCGGTTAAACTGATAATTATAAGATTCATTTAAAATAGCTTATACAATATGCATAAATTTTTTGATGTATCTTAAGAACTAATAGAATTTTATACAGTAATAAAACTACTCAATATATTTCTGCACAATAATAAATCAAGTATTTAAAATTTAGTTTGCCGGTTTTCATTATTTTATATACCACAATATATGAATAATATTTTTTTCATGAAGAACCATGATAGGGAGATTAATTTATTTTTAGTAATTTGAAACAAAAATTTGTGAAACTTTCTTTCAAATAACGTAAATTCTATTCTTACAGAGTACACATTGCACCGGTTGCATTTTTTATTCTTGATTTATTTGTTGATAATGATTTATTTAAATTTTATTCTCTGGTGAATGGAACGAAATTAATATTTTTGATGAAACACAACTTTTGAAGTGATAACGGAAATTATTATTTTTTCTTTTTTTTACAAGGAACAATTTTTTTTCTTGAGAAAGCCCGGTTATTTGTTAATACGATTTACATTTAATATGGTATTTTCAAGCTGATTTAATTTTGATTTAAAACTTCAGTTTAAATTTCAAATTAAACGGTGTTTGTGGGTTTCGCGACAATAATCTTGCCTACTAATATAACACCTTAATGGTATTATTGCTGTTGATATATTGAAGAAGAATGTAGTCGTTAATGGTGATTAATCCTAAAGCTCATTCAATAATTTTGGAGCATTTTACCAATTGATATTTGCCAAGTCATCAGAAGAAAAGAGCATTCAATCGTGCCGAACGCTTTTATATCATATAGAAGACAAAGTGTGTTCCCCGAAGATGTGTTAATTCAGAAAAAAAAATTGGGGTAGTCGCATTGCATTAAAAAGGTTTGAAATTAAAAATATTTCAATTAAAAGAATAAAAAGAGACAATTTAAATTTACCATATATATATATATATATATATATATATATATAATGAAATACACAAATTAATTTCATTATGTTCCTTTCTGATATTAATGCGAATCTTATAAAACCATTATTAAGAGTACGTAACAGATATTTCAACACTCAAACACACGTCATAATAATGAAGGTTTTATAATTCTATTTAAACAAAGTATTTTATGATATTAAGTCTATATATTGCAAAGAAGTTTTAAACATCAATTTTCAATCTTGTAAGTGAATTCTTCATAAAGTATGATTTATCTAAAGTACTATTTATAAACTTTTATTTTTATTAATTAATAGGAATTAAAACAAATATAAAAAACGGAATTCGATATTTGCTCTAGATTTCAAAGTGACATGTAAAGCTAGGAATAGATTTTTTATTATTATTACCAGGCATGCATGCTAATGAATTTGTGTAAATCTAGTGTTTCATTTATATTAATCTTTACGCAAGCCAAAGATTACTTTAAAAACATTGAAATAAGTCTTCTTTTAATTTCCGAAAAATATTGGTGTGTAATTAAGTTACAAGTAAAAATAACGAATTTAATTTAAAAATTAATTTTTAATTTTCAAAATGCATTAATTAAAATTTCAATATAATGCTTAAACATTTACATAAAAAGCGCATAATTATAACTTCATGATAACCTCTTTTAGAGAATTATAACAAATGTAAAAAAACATGGATTTTAAATATTTTGCGTGTTTTCTTGTTTAAAAGAATTTCATTGAGTAACAACAAGTTGCAATAAAAATATATAATAGAAATAATATCACGAAGTTTAAAACAATAGGGAAAATGCAATATATTGTTAAAAAATTTTAATGTCATTGAACATGATTGCAAAAATAATAGGTTCATGGAAAATTATTCCAAAAGTCTCGACTCGTGGAATTTGATTCCAAAACGTACAACTAATTGGCTTTGGGAATACAATCCACAAACGTAAAATATCTATCTTATATTTTTATTGAGTAATACCAGCGTAACATAATCTGAAGTCAATAAAATATTAAATGAAAACTAAATTTAAAAGGGTTGTGGAATATCTTTGAAATTCAATAACATAATAAAATATGTATGTAAAATAAAATTTTCAAAGTACTTGAATATTTAAATACTATGTCTATTTATATCAATATGTATTAAAAAATTTAAACGTAAAAAACAATAATTATCTAACTTTGAGTTTCATTATCGTGATCTAAATTATATACAAATTAGTCCCGTCGTGGAAAAATATCTTTAAATTTGGACACTACTTCATTTATTAACTATACTATGTAACACTGTCATAAATACACAGCTGGAAATATGAGCCTTTAGTACATTTTCATGTATTCATAACGAATATTAACTTAAAAATACGCTATGATCCTATAATGTTTTTTAGATTTGTTTGTTTTTTTGGTTTTACTGTTTGGTAGATATTTATGTATTTATATGTTTGTTGTTTATTTGAATTTGATGATATTGGTATAGTGTTTACTTTCTTCTCTTTTCTATGATTGATTTTCTGGATTTGCTCATTTTTGGTTTGTTACCATATTTTATTATAATTCACTGAAATATAATGGTTTGATCAGTAATAACGTTATAAACACATACTATTCCATTCCAAATTATGGAAAATTATTAATTATATTATTTATATTATTCTAAATTTGTTTTTCTTTCATCGGGCCTTCTCTTATAATTTTTCAGTTACGTAATAGATTTTTGATTTTCATTTAAATTTAGTTTTAATTTCAGTATGTTTAATTAATTGTAATATCTTTTATATGACTAATATCAATTTTATTTAATACTACATTGATTTTTTTTTCAAATATGTAGTTTTACACATTAATTTAAGTATTTCTGATTGATTTTTTGAACTTGCTTATTATTGATATTTTGTGAATTATTATTTTATTTATTGTCTTTAAAGATTAATGACTAAGTCAAAAATGCAAATTTCGAATTCATGGTTGTAAGGAAAACACATTTGTGCAATTAAGACTGCTTATTTATTTCGGTGAGAGACAGAGGTAAAAAGTATAAATATTTAAAACGAATAAGGCATGAAATGTAGTTCCAACGTCACGATTTAATCAAAAGGGAGCGAATTTTACTGTGGATTCAACTTTATAGAGGGGATTTCCCCAAATTACGTAGTAAATCACGGGGTATTAGATGAAGAGATTTTGATTGCATCTATCATTCTAGAAGGGATTATTTCTGATAAATTTACAATTATGAGACAGTTGATTCAAAAGACTTTATGAACGCGTGATCACATAAATTAATAGATAATTCAGAATTGTATAAGCAAATAATATGCCCTCCTCAAGGAGAATTTTGATTTATTTTGAAATTATTTTATTAATAAATCTCAATTATATATTCTGGAATGTAATTTTGATGCTATGAAATAACATCTTAATTTAATGCAAATAAATTTCCTTGTTATGGTGCCAATATTGACTTATTATTTATGTTTATGCTTACTCATATTTCTAACACATCGATCAATAACTCCCGAGTCTAACATTGAAAACAACATTTTTTTTGCAAATTTTTTTTTTATTCATCAACATAATACCTTTTGTTAATCACCTTTTAGGGTGATACAATCGTTCCAACGCTTTTCCAAATCTTTTTTTTTTTCGCAAGAAATCTTTTTTGTTGCGAGTAAATAGCGATAAACAGCTTTCTGAATCATCGACTCGTTGCTGTTTTTGTTCCATCGAAAGCAATCGCGGCACCCACTTGGAAAAAACCTTTTTCACTTCACTTCAAAAAACCTTTTTCCTGGTCCGATCGACTTAAAATTTAAACACGTTTCAAGCAAAGGTTAGTACTCTAGAAAGACCTGGTTACTGGTTTACTACGAGCACCATCTCTGGGTTAGTCTCAGGAGTTATTGATCGATGTGTTAGTTGTTTCTAACAATTATTCTTGAAGTTTAGTTCTCTAAAGGCCATAACTTTACTTTGATTACTTTGACCCGTGACTGTTTCAAAAAAATAAACAAACAATGTCAACAAAATGTCAATTTACTGCAACATATTTTAGTAAATGTTAGTTTCAACCAAATTTGAGATAAATCTCTAGACGCTTTTTTCTTTTCAACAAGTTATAGGTTTGAACCAAAATTTTAGGTTTTAAAGCAATTTAATGTAGAACTTCCAAAGAGCTGAGACCATCTTCCTAAGAAAATTTGAATTGATGGTTTTGAAAAGAGGTCACCTCCAATTGTTTCACCAATTCACTTTTTGATGGTTTCGCAGAACTTTAGTATACGAAAGCAGGACATATTTCATAATTTAATGCACTTCCTGAAATATATTGTTGCAATCATTTTCAAAAGTCATCTCCATGCCTGCGCTAATTATCTTTCAAGGCCTTACTGTGGCGTGTTAAAGTTAAAGTCAGCACTGGCCTAAAAAGTCCCATCAGGTGATACCCATCTCCGTCTCCGTTTCTGTTGCCTTTGGGCCTGGGGCTCTGAATACTAGCTAGTGTCCAGGCCGAGGGGTTAACCCAACATTATAATCGTGGTTAACTTCTCAAGCGGACTTGGTACTCATTTATCGACCTCGGAATGATGAGGGGTTGAGTTAACCCATGACCAACTACTTAAGGCGAAACCACTGAGACTCATACCAGTGTCGGCAGTGGTCACAGTCAGACGCCTTAATCACTACATTACCGTGATCACTGTTACGTATTACATTAACTTCTGAATTTTGATCTTGAAAAATGCAGAATAAATGTCATGTATCGAGATGTAACTGATATTTAACTTGATGTTTAGTCTTCTTTAAAAAGAAAGTTACTGTCATTCGACTATACAGAAGAGCTATTTCTAGAGAGCGCAAATAATGTTATTTTGCTGTGAATTGATATTATAAATTCCATTTAACCAACGAAGAACCAAGAGTTGTGATAGCCAAGCCTTATATCGACAGAATCCGAGAACGTTTTCCTTTATTGAAGAGGCGAGAATTCTATGCCTCCCCGTTGTTCATTCCACATCCAGAAAACAATTCTGTCTACCAAGAACCTGATATAAGAAAGCTCTGACTATATATACTAGCCAATCATAAAAACATTTACCAATGGAGAAATAAATAAGTTGTCCTACGTCATAACAGATGAAGCGCCGAAACAACTGTAGCTTTCACTGTGATTTATCTTGCCAATTATATATAAATATAACAGGTTTTGTGGTGATATTTGTTTTTTAATCAAGAGTCATCCTCGAACAGAAAGAAAATATTTTCCTTGGAATCCTCTAGGACAATAAATAATTATGATGGTAAATTTACATCATGTGTAATCACCTTTAATGAAAGAAAATTGATTTAACTTTTCGGATTTACACGATAATGGGTCAAATTTAAATTGTGTCGCTCGTGTTTGCCGGAGATAATAAATTCCATGAGAGAGAAAGAGGAAAGATTGCTGGTTTATCTTGGAATGGAAAATCTCCTAATTATCTTAATAAAGTCAGCATCTGAGAGTTTGCTTAAATTTTTTTCGTTTTCCTTAATAACTTCGTCGCTCACGTTCTATTTTACCACTCAGTCACGTGGAAAGAAGAAAATAAAACATATACATCATGTACATAACTTTTCTTTTTTGCTTCACGGGGCGAAAAATCACACAGATCGGAACAAGACATTTGCAATCACTATGATTTGGCAGGAGCTGAGAGATGTTAAATTGGTCTGATTAAAATTGTTCTATACTTTCTAGTAATACATAAATATACTACAAGTAAATATTCTGTCACTAAAATGCTCTGTACCACACCGACCCGAATTGCCTATGCCAATTTTCCAGGGGAATAGTTATCATTTACAAAAGAAAGACGAGACAAGTCGAAACTGCCTACATAATTTTATGTATCTTTTTTTTAAGCTCATGATATTACTACATTTAATTCAAGATAGCAAATTAAAAAAATTACTCAGATACTTTAATCTTATAAGCACAAATCGGAGATTGTATTGTACAGAAAGCAGCAGAGAAATTTACATACTTCCAACCACTGGAAGTGAATCATACTGAAAGAAATGTAAGTAGTTTTTTATGATATATTTCAGGGTAGAACTCCATGAACTCGTGTTTGAATATTTATAGATTAATGGCTTAACCTCGTTTGAAATATGTTCCTCATAAATGAAGGCCGTTTTTTGACTTTTTAAGACATATCTTCAGGAAGAATTGCAGCACAAAACCTCAATACCGATGGCGCACTCAGTGAAAATGGAAGAAAACGCACGATAGTATGTCTAAATTGATAAAAAAAATGCAATACGCCCAGTTCAACTGACAATTATATGGAAAATTTTAATTCATAGGCTGACTTAACTAATAAAATGGGATTTATTTAAAAATATCGGGAAAGCTGTGGACAAAAATGGAGTAGCTTTTGTTTTTACCAAGAGTTATTTCTTAAATGTGGGCGATATTAAACTAAAAGAGGGGATATTGTTGGCCAACAGATTAGATTTTTTTCTTAGCATTTTCATTGTTATACTATAAAATTCAATACATAACTTTCTCCAAATCTAAAAGTGCATGACTGTCTGCTACATACAACAAATACTTTTTCTTGTAATAAAATTCGAAATTAAATTATATTTCAAAATTATATTTCCTTCCTTTTTCGCATAATTGCCAATTATCCGTAACTTTTTGAAGCCAATGTATACGATGTATGTGCGCAAAAGATGTATTTTTATTTAATAATTCTGTTTTTACTTTTTTATCCTTAAGTCAGATTTCGCTTTCATGGATAATTTAAATTCAGGCATCGAAAGAAACTTATATCATCGTTATGCACATAATTTTCCGAATTGCATGTAAAAATGTGTAGAATTACTGTTTACAGCAGAAGAGTAAAATCATCAGTTTAACAATAAACCGGTGAACCATTATTACAATCGCTACTACTGTCATGAAAACTATTATATTTGTAAAATTCAGAGTTTCTTGGACAATCCACTGGCTACTGTCAAATTTCACTAGTCTTGTATCCTAGCCTCAGTCTTGAGTTCCATAGAGATAGAGCAAGCGAATTAGTATCGAAAGCGCTCTCCCTAGTGTTTACTAAGTAGATTCTGAAATCAAAGAGACGTTTTGTTATAGGAATTCAATATTTGACATTCATTCCAAGCAGTTTTCTTTCGAACTTGAATAAGGTAATAGTGAAAGAACAAGTATTTACATCTCTGTATTATCAGGAGATGTTTAATGGAATAAAATCTCTTATATCTATGATCGAGACAATATTTTGTGGTGATAGAAGGAATACGGAAGCTAACAAAGATCAGTTAGTAGATAATCTTGTTCATATATCATCAAATAATTTTACAATCTAACCTTTGCGTAAATCGTCTTCTGCTGAGTAATCTTGTTCTCAAATTTCCATTTCTAAAGGTTGGAGAGGGAATGACTTATCTTTTCACATAAAATTTCTTAGCGATTCTACTTTTTTATATCAATGAATCAATAACAACAATTTCTATATGAAATATATAGATTAAACTCTTACTTTTAAATATTAAATAATATTAACTGGGATAAGTTTTATTTACATTATTTTTCAAAATCGTTAATATAAAAGTAGAAATCTAAGGCTAAAGAATAAGATGATGTAACTCATTTAAAATAAAAATCAATGTAAGTAATGGAAATGAAGGATCACTGTAAGTGTTTAGCTAATTTCACTTGCCTCTGTGAGCCTTTTTTAGAATATCTTAATCAATGAAAACTTTTTTCTTAGCACATAATTCTTTTTATTGTAGAAAACACTGTTACGTAGAGAGCTAGTTAAATAAACAGTATGAAATATAATCTCCACTAGAGAACTTTTACTTATCTAAAGAACTCTCAATTTGATAGGAGCAAGAAAAAGGAAAGATTTACTTTAGATTAACATAAATTTACTATTAATGAAGATAATAGGATGCGAGGCAGAACAACAGGAAGATGAAAATCTATTTCCAATTTTATGCATACGAAGAAGAGGACGCACATCGCTTCAGTTCTTGCTTCCCCGAATTAGTTCTTGAGAATAAGTATGGTTAACAGATGGACTGCTTCTATCGATCATGGTCGAATGAAACCTGTGGATCGAAGTTTAATAGGATGCAGGCAGTTAATGAATGTAGGTTAATGGCGCAAGACCGGAATCCAACTTTTGAGCCATCGCCAGAAAACGGATACGGCAACAATATTGTGAGTTTAGTGTAAAACGTCTAATTTAGGTTAATCTGATATGTTTTACTAATGTTTTGTTTAAAATGTAAAGGTGTTCATGTCTGATTGATATTCAAGATGCAATTAAATATTTTAAAAATCATACATTTTCCTTAAAATAAATCATTACTTTTACACTCAGAGTTTAAAAAATTAATAAAGAAAACAAGTTTGTTGAAAGTTATGTTTTTATTGTTCAAATTTGTATCGTATATGATTTGTAAATAAGAAATTATCTAATCTTAACTCTTCTATTTTAAAAAAGGAAGTTTGTGAAAATAACTTAGATGTTAAAGAAGTGCAAAAAATATAGGTTAAGGAACTAAATTTTTGGATTGCTTTTTTTTTCTATTTTGCTTCTAAATTAGCCAATATTAGATTCCGTGTTAGTTTATTAACCAATTTTTATATCACAATTAAAAGTGGTAAATGTTTCGTGGACATTTTATATTTTAAGAGTTATGTATTTTGATGTTGTGTATATATCATTCTGATGGTTTATTTCGTATATCTCGTTTAAAAGAACAAAATATTTTCACTTTAACTTAAATAAATAGCCGGTATAGATGTTTGGAGATCATAAATTTGATGAATCGATATCATCAAAACGTGTATTATATAATCGTCGACTCATTTTTGATAAGGGTATACATTTGTTAAGATTCTATTGTAACTCAAATACATATGATGTAACTCAAATACATATCATAACATTATACAATTTTAATTTATAGGAAAAGAATTCTCACTAAATAGAAATTGAAAACACTGGTAAATGTAACCATAAATATTCTTGAGAACCTATAAAAACTCATTATCTGGATAATCATTCTGAATATACGAGGTTTGGCTATTAAATAACGAGACTGACACTGTAAAACATTTTATTTTGAAATTATACATATTTACTTTCATCACCTTCAATATACACACCTCCTCTATCCCTACAACGTTCCATGCCAATATTCCATTGTTCGAAACAGTGCTGGTAATCTGTCAGCTCCTTAAGAACGAGCGCGCTTTCTTTTTCAAAGCTTCAATGACACAAATCATGTTCCTTTAAATGAAGATTTCCCCTTAGGAAATGGATGTGGTATAGCTCAAGATTCGACGAATAAGGCGGATGGTCTAATACTGGGATGCAGTACTTTACTTAAATCCTCTTGACAGACAATATGGAATGAGCTAGCGCAGTGTCTTGGTGGAAACATTTTTCGAATGGATTCTTTGTCAATACCTATAGTCTCAGCAATCTCACGAACACTTAATCGACAGATCAGATCGATCTAGATTATCGATTTTCTCTGTGTTGTCATCTGTTTTTGACGTGGGAGTGTGACACGGGAGTGAATAATTTCCAACGTTTTATCATACATCTGGACAACTTTTAAACCACTCAAAAAAGCGTGCACTCCATACATATTAATTGCAATACACTGCTATAAATTAATTATAAGTTTCATTAGCAGAATTTTCAAGCTTCATGTGAAATTTCAGTACAAATAGTTGCTCATTTATCATTTTTCCGGTGAAACAAAAAAAAAAATTACTCTACTCTTAACGAAGGATATGGGTATACGAATTTGTGTTTAAGAAACGAGAGACATTGTATTCGAAATCGATGGCTTCTCGCTGTAACGGGAGATCACTCCTGTTTGCCTCTTGTGCCATTGCTAAACTCAATGTTTTAACACTAAAAGTCAATAAGTCGATCAAAGAGACGTTAGAACAATAAACACACGATTTATTAGTTGCTTGCTAATATAATTACAATTATAAATGCTCTCCCGGACAAGGCCTTAACTATTCTAACTCGATCTACCAGTAATAATCTAACCGACTCTTACCACTAAGGCTGTCTTGACTTCTAGCATACAATGACCAGCCGATAACTTGTAACAATTCCCGGCTCCGCCTTTGACACTGACTCTGGAACATTTGCTGAACACTAGAATCACTCAACCTCTACCTCTCTATCGCGACTCTTAGTCTGAGTTTATATATTTCCTAACTCTCCTGAATCACTTCATTTCTACCTGCTTTCGCTTTACATAATCACTTTTCATTTTTGGTTGGGCAAACGTTGTTTTGAAAAAGGAATCAATCTTAATTAAAAGTCCCCAAAGTTAGTGAAGAGAAACCCGCGAATAGCCCAACGTCACAACGCTAAAACGCTGTCGGTTGGAGCATGCGTACTTCTCGTCAATCTCGTTATTTAATAGCCGAACCTCATGTAAGTTTCATTAATAGAATGCAAATAATTCTTGGTTCGAAAGCAAGTGAATTTTCAGTACATACGAGTCGAACATATTTTTATTCTTGAATAGCAGGAACATCAATTAATTTCGTAAAAGAAATCAAATTTAAATTATTTTGATAATTTCATTTCATTAAATTATTAATAAGTTCAATACAGTTAAGTTAAATCAAAATGTTTTATAATTTTTTATGAATTTTTGATAAATTCGTTCAATGTACGTGACTGAAAATTATGACGATAAGGTGACAGAAAAGATTAGTGGTTATCAAAATTGACCTGAATAATTTTTTAAACTTTCTGCAATTCTATATATTATATTTTTTGAGTCATTATCGTTGAAAGAGTAGCGAAGCACTTAAAAAAAGCGATAAATTATTTCCCATCTGCTATCTCTGGGAGATAATGATAAGTAAAAAAATAATTTCATTTTTTGTAAAGAAAGTGAGAAATTTTATTTTTTTAATCTTTTACCTAAAATGGTAATTTAGAAATAGAAAAGATAGAGATAAATTCAGATTTTGTAAAAAAAAATAATAAACTGATTAGAAAAGTATTATTGAATCAAACGAGATTGTGAAAGTCTCAAGGTCAAATTAACTACGCAAACTAATTCAATATGAAGTCCTCGATTAAATTTATATTTTACATTACTCATGATGGTAGTTTAAAAACATATTTTTTGAATTAAAAATTCAATATTTATAGGAATTGGAATGGGAGCAATGCGCTACGAAGGTTACAAAAGATAATTTTAAAAGCCGTTCATTGCATTTGCTTAATAAAGGTTTAAAATGGTCGATTTAATAATTTAAATTCACCAACAACATATTAAAAATTTTAATCTCAGATAACTATTTGACAAACATTTCATGTTTAAAATTGATTTACCTGAGGATAAATGAAATTTTATGATTGATAGCTTGTATTTATATTACAAGCCCCAATGAATTTATTTTTTTCTCTTAATATGTTGATGAAAGATTAAAACTTCTTTCCAGTCTATTCAAAAGTTTTAAATAGTCTAAAAAAATGAGGTTAAAATGTATTAGAGCACATTGATCACTCTTAAAGAAATTTAATATACGCATTAACACGATCAAAAATATAAAGTGCTTTTTGAAATATGAAATACAAAAAAAAAAAAATACACAAAGAAAATCTCAAATTCTAGCACATTATAATGGCATCAATAATAAATACATTTCACTATATAAGTAAACTGGAAGGCAATAAGTTCATTGCTGATTTTCACTTTCACACACTAATCTCTTAATCTAGCTCTGAAATAAATTTCTTTTTGATGTATCCAGCTGTACGTGTTGTCGAAAACAATGGTATCTGAAAAAAAAAAAAAAAAAAAAACTTTTTAATTTAAAAAGAGCAATAATTGTCTGACCAAACCTATTTATAAATTAATTTATTTAACATACACATATATAAATGTATGCCCCCCCCCATATACATAATGTTATTTCCAGTGTTTAAAACCATTCTGCAGAGGGTGTTTTTGTAAAGGGGTGAGTGTAAGATGTCATTTTTAAGCAATCCCCTCATATCAGTTCAGAATGAGTCCCCGAGTGGAGCAGACGTAAAGAAAGCGAGTAGATACTAGAGAGCTGTGGAACTCGGGGTGATTGAATGCTAAAAGTAAACGGCACTGATCACCAAGGTAACGCGATAGGAACCATTATTGAATTGATAAAGGAACAGTTATTATTAACAAAGCGTGTCTGATCTGATATGAAGTTTAAAGTAAGTTAAAAGTTAATAACGTTAATAACTAAATAAGTTAAAGTAAGAAAAGTAAAAAACAATCAAGATATTGTTGGTTAAGAAGTTATTAAAAAAGTTAGGAATGAGAGTTTGTATAAGAGACAATGTAATGTTAATGAAACTAAGTTCTAATTGAAAAAAAAAGTAGTTTAGCAAAAAAGTGAATAGATAAAATAAACATAAAAGTTAAAATTTAAAGTTATAAAGGCAATAAGAATTTAGTTTTTAACAGTAATAATTATATATATATATATATATATATATATACATTCTGGAATATTAATGTACATATGTCCATATTTAGAAATATTACTTTTAATTGTGCAGATCGTAATGATAATTTAGTAACAAATAATTAGAAAAAACTTCAGACTATAAGAAATTTTATAAAAGCTGCATTAAAGCAGATTATACCAAACACATTTTATATATATTTCTAGCTTGATAAATGTACAAATATACCATTAATAATATTTGGACCTCCTTACTCAAATTATGCTTTATAATTCAAAGATATTACGTTATAAAAAAGTTTTATGTCAGGTAGGGTTCTAATAATAATTTTGAACAATGAAATATTGTTTTCTAGATTGAATAAGTTTTAAATTTGAGGTTTTAGTTAATTGAAAAAAAATTGAATGTTTTAAATGGTATTAATAATTCTTACACTTTGTTTTATTATAAGATAATATTTTATATTTATGACGATAGTATTTATGGAATAATAATAATTTATATTTCTTACTAATTTGATATTGTGAATATTTGTTAAGGATTAGGATTTTTTTAAAGTTATTTATGATTCTTTTTACATGTTATTTGATATTTGTTAAAGTTCTTGCACAAATGAATTTGGTTATTAACCATTTTTGATATAAGTTAATTTAATAAAAGGGAAGGTGTTTGGATCTCTAAG